>JAAGEH010001253.1:0-18650 GCA_011751065.1 Lasiurus cinereus
GGGGGCGAATGTGGTTTGGGGCCGCCTCGGTGCCACCCCCGCGTCTTGCACCTGCTGCTCGCATGGTCTGCTGGCCTGCTGGGGTGGCGGAGGGCAAGGGGCAGAGAGCTGGGCAGATGGGCCGGGGGAGGGGGAAGCTTGGATACTGTTTCCTCGGGAGCAGATGAGGGGGTGGCTACTCCGAGAACTCCCTGCCCCTGGCTCCCAAGCCTGGGGCGCCGTGCAGGCCTGGTGTACAGGGCCGGTGTGAGCCTGAGCATCCTCCTCGGAGGCATCCCCCAGGCCACCTGGTGACCGGGATCACCTAGACGCGGCTTTTCTTGTGCCTCAGTCAGGCCTGCTTGGGAAAGTGAGCTCGGCATCGCCCCAATTTGGGGAGACACC
This sequence comes from Lasiurus cinereus, assembly GCA_011751065.1. Classification (NCBI taxonomy): domain Eukaryota; kingdom Metazoa; phylum Chordata; class Mammalia; order Chiroptera; family Vespertilionidae; genus Lasiurus; species Lasiurus cinereus. The sequence continues at coordinate 385 of JAAGEH010001253.1, forward strand.
CCTCCGGTGCCCTAGCCCAGTCTGACCAGGAATGGGTAGAGAGTGGTGTGGAGGGTTCTAGATTCCCCAGGAGCCCGCTGGTCCCCGGCCTGCCTCTCGGCTGTGTTCACCGAGGTGTTTCCCTTTTTCCCAGCAGTCAGCTCCGGACTGATGCGATCCCCCGACCTGCTGAGGAAGTGAGGAGCAGTGACCCCCCCAGGCTGCTCCCTTCTGATGTGGAAGGACGCTGCCAGGGAGGGGCTTGGCAGCTGGCAAGGGGGAAGGAAGCCCTGGCCTTATCCATCCTCTCTTTAGAAAAGGAACTACTGTCTCCCTGGGCAGGCTCAGGGGGTCTCTGAACTCTAGGAGGACTGTGGACAGACTAGGTGTGAGAGTGTGGGGTGCTGTTTTGTGGGCCCATAACTCCCAGACAGTCTTTGGACAGCCCCAGGACCCCAACAGCTTGAGACTCAGATGCTCTGGTGGCTCCAACCTGGAGTGTTTGGGAAGTGGATGCTGGCAAAGGCATGATAGGCTGTGGGGGTCATGGCCCTGAGGCCTCCTCTCCGGGCTTGCCACGATCCGGCGGCCCGAAGACGCTGTCTGGGGTTGTGTGTGCTTACCTCTAATTAGCTGGAAACGGTGATCCCCTGGCCCCAGCCCTAGGGATGGAAGGGGAAGGAGGAGAGCTTGCCTTCTCTATGTCTGTCCCAGGCGGTGGTGCCGCTCTGCTGGGAGGGAGTTGCATGCCCCCCAGCAGACACCCTCTCAGGGGAGCCTGGGTTTTAGGGTTGCCTTTGCTTCCAGCTTACTCTGTGACCTCGTGGCAAGACCTTCCTCACTCTGTCCCCAGTTTCCTCACCTGGAGGGCAAAGAAGTTGGAGTAGAAATGATTTGGGGGGAGTGTCCCATCTCCATACCTGTGGTCCAGATTCTGGGTTTGAGGGATGTAGAGCAGCATCAGCAAGGCAGTTGTCTTTTTCCCATTTCATTTGCCTGTTTGGCTGCAGCCTCTGGGTGCCCATTGGGGTCGGGGGAGGAGTGGTGTGTATCTGAGGTGTTTGTAATGCCCAACTCTTATCCCTGGTCCTTGTGTCACAGAAGCATTAGTGCCCCGGGGCCCTCATTCCCCGTGATTAGGTCAGGAAGAGGCGATGGTGAGAGGGTGAGGATGATGAGGTGGGCTGGATGATGACAAAGTCTTAACACCCCACCGCAGCACCTAGCAAGGTGTCTGGCACAGAGCAGGCACGCCCCGGGTGTGTGGATGCTTGTCAGGACCCCTGCTGGCTACTTGGATCTGCTCCAGACCCCACTGTATGCTGTGTGGAATGGCGTTCTCAGTCTGGGAACTACTCTCAGCCCAAGTCAAAGGCTTGAGAGTAGCAGACCCAGAGCTACCCCTGGTGTGTGCCTCCTACCCAGTCATAGGCTTCCCTCGCTGTGGTAGGAACCCTGCAGTCCCAGCCCTAGGAATGGAGGGGAGAAATAGGGGTGGTTATGGAGGTAAAAGGTGAGATGCAGCCTAACCCCAAAGGCCCTCCCTGTCCTCCCTCTGCTCCCAGGCGTGGGCACGCAGAGGATAAGTGTGAGTATGTTGTGAGGCAGCTGGGCATGGCATGGCTGCTATGGCTGCTGGTCAGGCACCATCTGGGCCCCTGCCTGCCCTGGGAGTCCAAGAGAGGGGCAGGGGTCAGTGAACCTGCAGAATGTGTGCTTCCCCAGTCTCCCCTGCCACACAGTTCTGGCCCAGTTTGTTCCTCACCCTACGGGCCTCCATTGCAGCCTCTGGCACAGGAGTGGAGCTACAGGCACCGTGGATGAGCAAGGCTGGCCATCAGCTAGGGCCGTTTGGGAACCTGCAGGCTCCTGTGTCCTCATAATTATTGTGGGGTGGGGTGAGTGGTGGGCTTTCTTTCTCTTTTATTGAGATATAACTTATGAGTGGCAAACTGCACACACCTTTCTGTTTGGCCTGATGAGTTTGTATGTGTGTGTATAGCTGTAGCCATCACCCCAATCCAGAGGTAGAGCATTCCCATCACTCTGCAGGGTTTTCTTGTGCCTCTGCCCAGTCCGTGTCCCCCAAAGGTAACTGCCAGTTCTGACCTCCATTTCTGTAGATGACTCTTGCTTTCAGGATGGTGACTTCTCTCTTCCCTGGTGAGATCTGGTCCCTAGCTCAGGAGAGACTAGCCTTTATAGCAGACCTACTGGCCCCAGCGGCCACTAATGGCTTTAAGTGGTGGCCTGAGTTTATCTGAGGAGACACCTCCATGGGGTTGGCACTGGTTAATATTACCTCAGGACCCCTCCTGCCACTTGCCCACATTTATCAGACCCCCACCCTGATGGGAGGCAGGCGTCCAGGAGGAGGATTGGCAGATACCAAGTTGGTCACCACATCCCCTGGCCCTTACATTCCCTGTCTCTCTTCTGCCCCAAGTTTGGTCCAGGGAGCCTCATTGGGACAAGAGTCCCTTTAACCTTAAACTTCAATAGCCATTGGCTTTCAGGAACCCTTCCTGGCCCTTCTGTTTAGCAACTGGCCTAGGTGAGGCTTGGGGGCTCTTGCTTGGGTATGTCCAATGTCCCCCGGGCCTAAGGAACAGGGAGTGGGGTGAAGGTGGGCTTTCTCATCTGCCAATCAGAACTGAACTGGCACCAGTGCGCCCCAGACCAGGACAGTCCCCCCTGCCCACCCTTCCTATTTCAGATCACTGTGGGCATGTCGGGAGAGGGAGGACCCCTCTCCCAGCCTAGGAGAGTGTCAAGCAGAGTCTTGGACCACAATCCCCAGATCCTCGTGTGTTGGTCACTGCCATATTCAGGGACTTGCCGTGTCTGTTCTGGCCAGTCCTCCGAGGCTGGGCTTCTCTGGTAGGGCGGTCCATTTGTGATCCTGGCCTGGGCGGCTCCCCACTTACAGGAAACCCCACCATTTCAACAAGAGGAATTTAGGCTGCGTCATTTCCAGCTTCCTGCCTTGGCTGCCGGTGATGGCTGGAGGGCAGACCCCTGACCCAGTGGTATCTGGGAGTGGGGGAGGAAGTTTTTCATACCTGGAGGGTCTCACTACTTGGGCGAAACCAACACCAAAGTGTGCCTTAGGGCTGCCCGTCTTGGCACAGATGGTGGGTTCCTTCCTCTTGGATCCTTGAAATTAGCTCCCCAGGAAGGTGTATAGTGTGCCCCTTGTGTTTTCCTGTTGCCCTGTTTTGGGGAGGTGGGGGATCCTTGGCCCAAAAAGCTGAGTCCCCTCTGTCACTTCCTGTTCCTGTGTATGAGGGGCTACTTGCTGTGGGCAGAGCTCATGCCGCACCGACTCGGAGTCTCCTCGAGCTTCTCCTGGGGACTGGGAGAGAAGCCCTTCCGGGGAAGGGTCTGAGAATCACCTTCTGGTTGGAGAGGCTCTCCTTACCCCTGAGCACTATGGGGGAAGGCAGGGAGCCAGCATCCCAGCCCAGGACAGGGCTTCCTGAGACAGGGTGGGGGCCTGGGCAGAGCACAGTGTCCTGGGAGACAGGCTCCCTGCCCCCACTCTCCAGTGGCACACAATGGCTGCTTTCTCCCCCATGACCTTTCCACAGCCTGAGCTGTATGCAGCTGTCCCCTCCCCCTCTCCCAAGGGGCCTGGGAGGGGTGGCATCTCCCCTGCCCTTAAGAAGGACCCCAGGACCTCCCACCCTGTCCTGGCCCCCTTCTTGTTTCCAAAGTTCACTTCTCAAGGAGTGGAGAGAGGTTCCCAGAGCCCCCTTGTCCCCTGGGGGGGGGGGGTAGCTGTCCCTTTCAGGACAGAGGCACAGGGACAGCAGCGGTTCTGGGCATGGCTTGGTCTCTGGCATCTAAGTGCCTGGGTGCATATCCCAGCAGTCCCACTCACTCGCTGGGTGAACTTGTGCAGGTGCGCTACCCTCTCTTGAGGCACTCTTTCCTCAATGGTAAGGCAGGGGGAGCCTTCCCTATCTTGCCTGACAGTTGTGAGAGGCATCGAGCATACAGCACCCAGAAGTGCATAGTGGGTGCTCAGTCAGCGTCAGTTTCTCTGCTCTCCCCATCCCCTTAAGAGGGATTCCATCAGTGATGGTGACAGGAGGCTCAGGCATGCAAAGACCTCTTTTCTTGGCAGGATAAGGGCAGAGTCCGGTGTACCTGGGGGTTGCGATGGGTCTGGCAGGTGGGCCACTGGCTCCAACAGAAGTCTGGGTGCAGGAGAGTTGTGGCACTGACCCAGATACAGGAGGAGTGCCTAGGGATGAGTGGTGTGGAAACATTGGGGTTCCGTCCCCTAGGGGATCCCTGCTTCCCTGGGCAAGAGGTAGGGTAGCAGCCTTGTTCCCTGGGGAAGGCTATGGGAATGATAGTGGTGACTGCAGGACAGGAAACCATGCTCGCTGAGTAGGCCCTGGGGACCACACCTTCCCAGAGAGCCAGATATGCGTAGGCAAGGGCTCGGCTGTGTCCGCCGCCAGCTGCGAGCCTGTGTGGAAACCCCTCTCACTGCCTTAGCTCAGCTTCCTCTTCAGTCGCCTGTGCCTCCTGATGTCCCAGTTTCTAGACCTCTGAGGGACCAAGTGAGTGAATATGTGCGGATACTAAGCGTAGTGCTGGCCCAGAGCAGGTGCTCGAGGGGTCTTGCCTGCATCTGGCTATGGCTGACCCTGGCTTCCACCCCGGCAGACCCTGGCTGGGCCTCCATCAGCAGGGGTGTGCTGGTGTGTGACGAGTGCTGCAGTGTGCACCGGAGCCTGGGACGCCACATTTCCATTGTCAAGCACCTTCGCCACAGCGCCTGGCCTCCCACGCTACTGCAGGTACGGTGCCGGTCTGCCGTTCCTCCTTCCCCACAGTGTGCGCTAATCGCAGCACATTTCCCTCATTCACCATACACACCTCCCTGGATTCAGTAGCTCCTAGAGGGCAGCGCCTGCCTGGGGAAGACCCTAAGCCCAACCCAAACCCATCCACTCATCTGAGAGAGGAGGCATCCAGGACTGGAGTCAGACAGACCTGGTCTCTCATCTCTGCTCTGCCACTTACTAGCTTGGCCATGTAGGACTGAGCAGGTCGCTTAACCTCTCTCGGCCTTGGCATGCTGGTCATGTGGCCTGGAGTACTAAACAGAACCCACATCCTTGGATGGCCTGACTGGATAGAGGTGTCTCAGTGAACAGGCACCCGTAGGCCCTTTGGTACTTTTGCAGCCACACTGGCTGTGCCTGGTGTCCAGTGCCCAGCCCTCAGTGGGCTCTCACTTGGCATCTCCTCCCCGCAGATGGTGCACACGCTCGCCAGCAATGGGGCCAACTCCATCTGGGAGCATTCCCTGCTGGACCCTGCACAAGTGCAGAGCGGCCGGCGCAAAGCCAACCCCCAAGACAAAGTCCAGTGAGTCAGGTTGGAGGGGTGGTGGCAGGGGCTCTGTGGTCGGGGACATGGGCCTGAGAGGGGGCCAGGTAACTAGCCTCTCTCGCTCTGCTCCCCATTTCCTCCTGTGTGCCCCGTGCAGCCCCATCAAGTCAGAGTTCATCAGGGCCAAGTACCAGATGCTGGCATTTGTGCACAAGCTTCCCTGCCGGGATGACGATGGGGTCACCGCCAAAGACCTCAGCAAGGTTTGAGGGGCCCCATGATGAACGTGGCGAGGGAGGCCTCTCCTCAACCATAACACCCTGAAGGCTTCTCCTTACTCACTACTCAGCCCTAGGCCCCAAAGGCAGCGAGGTCAGGCCAAGAACCACCGGCATGTGGAGCAACGAACTTGCTTGATCTGGCTGCATGTGGTCAAAGCCCCTCAACTCCCAGATGGACACACAAGGCTAGAATTCCCCAACTGCCACCCAAAAGCCAGGAAAACTTGGGGTAGTTCCTTAGCCTCTCAGAGCCTCAGTTTTGTCATCTATAAAATGGGAAAGAACAGCGTCATCTCTGGTAGAATGTATGTTCCCCACAGAGCACAGTGACTGACAACAGCTACTGTTAATTGGTGTTAACTCCTAATGGGAAGCCCTCTGTCCTCCCAGACAGCCGAACTTCAGCTGGGCCCTTGGAGCTGTAGGAGTCTCAGGTGCTTCCAATACCAGGTGCAGCTTGAGGGAGGAGGGGCTCACACATGTGTTGCATGCTCCCATTCCTTGCAGCAACTGCATTCAAGCGTGCGGACAGGCAACTTGGAGACATGTCTACGCCTGCTGTCCCTGGGTGCCCAGGCCAACTTCTTCCACCCAGAGAAGGGCACCACGCCTCTGCACGTGGCTGCCAAGGCCGGGCAGACGCTGCAGGCCGAACTTCTTGTAGTGTATGGGGCTGATCCTGGCTCTCCTGATGTTAATGGTCGAACACCCATTGACTATGCCAGGTGAGGGTTGGCTGAAGGGTGGGGCTTGGGTGGGGGGTGGGGAGTGGGCTGCTGCTGCAGGCTGAGCCATGCCCCCTCCCCACAGGCAGGCGGGGCACCATGAGCTGGCAGAAAGGCTGGTCGAGTGCCAATATGAGCTCACTGACCGGTTGGCCTTCTACCTCTGTGGACGAAAGCCTGGTGAGCAGAGTGCGGGGCAGGCCTGGCTGAGCCAGACAGGTGGGGCCCAGACACACCTCAGCAGCAGGTGCCATGGTGACAGAGCCGGCTGGGGAACAGCGTTGCTAAGCAACGGGCTCCTGTGAAATTGCTGCAGGCTCTGGGCTGCAGCACATTGGGGTAGGGAGTCGGGGGTGGGCATAACTTCTAGCCAGCTCCCAGGCTTTCCCCTGACACTTCTGGGTGCCTATCCCTGCTCATGGCAGTGAGGTGGGCTTCCAGCTACTAAGGCCACTCAGCACCAGTGACTTGGCATTTTTATTTTTGTTCAGATCACAAGAATGGGCATTATATCATCCCACAAATGGCCGATAGGTAAGTGCCCACCTGGTGTCCTGTCCCAGAGGCTGTTACAGGCCATGTTGTTGCCTGACCCCCAGAGCTCCCACCCCTCCAGCACCCCAGGCTATAGGGGCCTGGGACCCCTCCACTTTTCCCATCCCACTCCTCTAGGGGCTAGAAGCACAAACATTTCATAGTCTAGTCCTTACTCCCTAATTCTGGGCCCCAGGGCAGATAAGTGTCAACTTAGCACCTGGCCAGCATAACCTGAGCTCCCTTCTGTCAAAAACATAGTCTTGAGCACAGGCAGCACCCCCTAAGAGCAGTGAGTCACCGGGTTCTATTCCCAGTGACACTGACCCCACTAAAATCTTAGATAAACCTCTGCTCTTCATTGAAAAGGTGGTGGGCTCCAGGGATCTGAGTAACTGGCCGGCCCTGTGTGGTGTGTTCATAAATTGGGCAGGGGCTGGAGGAAGGGCATGGCACAATCCAGGTGTTTCTGCCTCTGATCTGAGAGGCCCCAGGTGCCCAGGCTGGGAGGTACCACCTCCAATCCTTACCCAGCTTACAAGATGGGTGCTGGCGCCACCTAGTGGCTGCCTCTGATGGCCATCTTTCTGCCCTGCTGTGCCTGCTGGCTTGGATCTGAAGAGGAGGCTCCCTCCTCCAAAGGGCAATGTGGGCAGATGGGAACTGTCAGGTCTGGGCACCTTGGATTCCTGAACCCAGACCTCCTCTGTTCTGAAATCCCGAGACTTCCCCTACTTCTTTGGTCTGATTCTGCCTGGTGTGTGTGCCTGCGTGGCAGGGGGGTGTTGTACACACACATGGGCGTGAACTCAATGAAATGTTAACTGAGCACCTTTGCAGTGCCAGCTGCTGTTCTTGGCACTGAGAGACAGAGGTGGCTCCAACATCATCCCTGCCTTTAAGGAGCTCACAGTCGAGAAAGGGAGGCAGCCTAGTCAGACAGTTGTAGTTTAGTGTGGGACGTACAGCAAGAGAGACAGAGGCATAGACGTTAGGAATGCTATGCCAGGAACTGCAAGCAGATGGTGAGCCTACAGCATATGTGAGAGGCCGGGAATCCCAGGAGCAAGACTGGAATAGAGACGGAGTGGCCAGTCCTGTGAGTCCTGAGGAAAGCTGTGACCCTCCCGAGAGCAGAGAGGTTCCAGCATGGGGGTGTGTGGAGCCAGCTCTTCTGCTTTCCTGGCTGTGTGACTTTAAGCAGACTGCTTACCCTCTCAGAGCCTCTGTTATCTTACCTGGAAGTGAGGGCAACCGTACCTCTGTGGGCTGTTGAGAGGATTAAATAAGATAATGCATGCAAAGCATTTAACGTATTTTTTAAATGAGCTTTTTGTTGACATGCCATCTCTACCTGTTATTGTTGAGATGTTTTTATGGCCAGGAATAGTGCCACCAGGTGCGACAAATAGATCACCCTGGGTGCTAGGTAGAAAAGAGTTTTGTAGGGGCAAGAGTGGGAGGGGAAGATGGATTAATAAACTACAGCAAAAGCCCAGGCAGGAGGAAATGATGGCAGAGCCTGGGAAAAGCCGGGCCAAGGCTTGAGGCTGAGGGAGGTTTCAGGTGACTCCCAGGAGCTGACGGTGGTGCCAGGTGAGTAGGTCACCGAGAGTAGGAGCCAGCCAGTCAGGAGCAGGTTGGGGGGAGAGGAGGTCATTCTGAGTCCGGCGTGTGCACAGAGATGAGTCTGAGCTTGACGTGGGAAGGCGTGTGCTTCCTTCTGCTGGGTAATTGCTGCCTCTGTCCTGTTCTTCCCTCTGCTGCCTTCCTCTGGACTTAGATCTCGGCAAAAGTGCATGTCTCAGAGGTATCTGGTGTCTGCCACGGGAGCAGGCTCTGGAGGTTGGGTGGGGCAGGGTGGCTCTGGTTGTGTGGCATCTGGGGTCTTGTCTCCCTGGGGTCTCTGCATGTTTGGGGGCGGGGTCATTGGCAAGGGTCTGGCCACGTCTTATGTCTGATCTCTCTCTTTTTCCCCATTCTCGGCTCCCTCCTTGTCCACAGCCTGGACCTGTCTGAGTTGGCCAAAGCTGCCAAGAAGAAGCTGCAGGCAGTGAGTCTGCTCCCATTCCTCACCACCCCCCCTCACCCCTCTGGTCACTCCCCCTTCCTCTGACCTGGTGTCCTTTTCCAAGCCTTTGACCTGCTCTCACTCCAGCCTCCCATCTCCTCTTTGCTACTTCCCCACCCCTTGTCTTGGACCCCTTGCAAAAGGCTCCCGGCCCTAGCTCCACCTCTGACCTACAATGGCATTACCTGGTCCAGTCTGGCCTCCCGTTTGCCCTCTCCCACCTTGGAGCCTGGAGACAAACCCGCAACCCGTTTCCAGTTCTCAGACTGTGGGACTGGGTGGCATAAGGGACACAAGTGGTTGACCACATCTCATAACACCTGGTGAGATGACCCTGTCGGCTCTGGGGGCCAGTGGATGTGACCAAGCCTGTGACCCCCTTCTGTGCCTCCAGCTCAGCAACCGGCTTTTTGAGGAACTTGCCATGGACGTGTATGATGAGGTGGATCGAAGAGAAAATGACGCTGGTGAGCTGGGAGGGTATTGGGGGCTTGGGGCAGATGGGACAGAGGAACTACCCACTAGGGAAGGCTAGGACCTGGTGTGGCTCTCGGTACTTTGATCGAAACTAAGAAGGGGCGCCTGGGTTGGTCTGCTCCGCAGGCCTGTATACAAGCCTCTGCCAGCTGTGAGCCCGCCTGGGCAGCTTCCCCAGCTGGGCAGAGTGTGCTGAGCTGGAGGCAGCCAGCCTGCTCCTCCTACCCGCAACCCCCACTGGGGCTCATCTCTGCTCTAGCTGCCTCCCACTTTGGCTGTCTCCCCGGTCCTGCTCCGCCCCCTGCACTCCGCTCCCCCCTCCCCCATCACTCCTTCCTAGCCACAGCCAGATTCCAGCCCAAACTCGGCGGCGGGGCCTGGCGAGAGGGAGTGGCCTCGGTCTGTGTCAGTCCTGCTGGCTTTGCCCAGTGCCTGTCGGAAGACCACCCTGTTTTGATCACCAAGCTCTGTGGGCCCGGGGAGGAGCTAGGAAAGCTGTGCTCAGCGCTCTCCCCCACCCAGCCCATGGGCCTGGCCACCATGGACAGTCTGCTCCCCGCTCCTCCCCCACAGTATGGCTGGCTACCCAAAACCACAGCACCCTGGTGACAGAGCGCAGTGCTGTGCCCTTTCTGCCCGTTAACCCTGAATACTCAGCCACAAGGAATCAGGTAAGGAGCCTTGGTGGGGGGCTGGGGCTCCTTCTTCCCTTCCAGGGGTTGCCAGCTCTGTGGGCCCTGCCTTCCTCACCAGCTATTGTCTGGGCCTGGGCCTGGGCCTCCCCACCCTGCCCAAGGCCTCCCTTGGCCTGGCTGGTACTGCGACTGGGACGTGAGGCAGAAGCTGCTCTTTTGAGCACTTGGTGAACAGCTTTGGGGAGGTGGGTTCCAGCCTCCCCCCAAGAGCTCCCCTCGGCACTCGGAACCAGTGCCATCCCTCACCCTCTGCCCTGGCCAAGTGAGCCGGCTGGGATGTTTTAGCTGTAATTAAAGCGCATAGCTGATCGCTGATGGCAGTAGCCCCGTCATGCCAGCCTGGCCCTTTCTGCCTCACAGGGGCGACAGAAGTTGGCCCGCTTTAATGCCAGGGAGTTTGCCACCTTGATCATCGACATTCTCAGCGAGGCCAAGCGGAGGCAGCAGGGCAAGAGCCTGAGCAGCCCCACAGGTGGGAGGGCGAGGTGAAGGTGGGGGACGGCACCGCCCGGGATATTCTCTTTCATGGCCCCCTCCGGGGTTGCATGATAAGACGGGTTGTGTGGCTGAGCCCTGAGTGACAGGCCTGTGCCCTCAGACAACCTCGAGCTGTCTGTGCGGAGCCAGAGTGACCTCGACGACCAGCACGACTACGACAGCGTGGCCTCGGACGAGGACACCGACCAGGAGCCTCTGCGCAGCGCCGGTGCCACGCGGAACAACCGGGCTCGGGTCTGAGCGCAGCCCCTCCCGGCCCCTCCTGGCTCCTCCCAGCCCCTCCCGGCCCCCATCAGGGCCCAGCTCCATTCTCTTGTTGTCCAGGGCCTTGGGGACCAGTGGGCTAGTCACAGCATAGAGAGGAGCCCTCCGTCCCTGTCCCCGGCGGCTGAGTGGCTTCTGTCTCACCTCGCAGAGCATGGATTCCTCAGACCTGTCAGATGGGGCCGTGACGCTGCAGGAGTACCTGGAGCTGAAGAAGGCCCTGGCGACCTCCGAGGCAAAGGTGCAGCAGCTCATGAAGGTCAACAGTAGCTTGAGTGACGAGCTCCGAAGGCTGCAGAGGGAGGTAAGGGGCGTGGGGCTTCCGGTGGGGGTGGGGGTGGGGGTGTGGGTGCTGCCTGGACCCTCTGGAACCTCTGACACCACTCCACTCCCAGATCCACAAGCTGCAGGCCGAGAACTTGCAGATCCGGCAACCGCCTGGGCCGGTGCCCACGCCCCCCCTTCCCAGCGAGCGGGCAGAACACTCATCCGTGGGGCCTGGTGGGAGTGCCCACCGCAGAGACCGCCAGGCCTTCTCCATGTATGAACCGGGCTCGGCCCTGAAGCCCTTTGGGGGGCCCCCTGGGGATGAACTCGCCACCCGGCTGCAGCCTTTCCACAGCACTGTGAGTTGCCGGCTCTAGGTGGTGGGGAAACAGGGCTGAGTCCATGGGGCCCTCGGTGACACCTGTGCTAACCCCCAGGAGCTGGAGGATGACGCCATCTATTCAGTGCACGTCCCGGCCAGCCTTTACCGGGTAAGCAGGGCCCGGGGCAAGTGGGTCCGTTGCTGCAACAGGTTCTGAGCCCCAGTGGGTGGCAGACTTTGTGCTGGAGGCTGGGCACAGGCTGATGAGACATACACGGTCCCCACCCTCCGTGCGGAGGAGCTGGAAGGTGGGTCACAGGGAGGAGGAGAGACTGACTCCAGCCCTCCTGGGTTTTAGATCCGGAAGGGGGTTTCAGCCTCAGCTGTGCCCTTCACTCCCCCCTCCCCACTGCTGTCCTGCTCCCAGGAAGGAAGCCGCCACACGGTAACGTCTCCTCCCTGTGCCCGGGGACGGCTGCGTGGGCTGTGCGACGGGAGGGCGTGGGCGGTGTGGGCCGTGCCTGTCTCTCACCTACTGTCTTGTCCCGCGTCCTCCAGAGCAAACTTTCCCGCCACGGCAGCGGTGCCGACAGCGACTATGAAAACACGCAAAGTGGGGACCCCCTGCTTGGGTGAGCCACCCCGGCAGAGGGAGGTCAGGTGGGCCCCGCAGTGGCTGAGGGCACAGGCAGGCAGCCTCATGCTAGACCGTCTCTTTCTCTCCCCGCGCCCAGCCTGGAAGGGAAGCGGTTTCTAGAGCTGGGCAAGGAGGAGGACTTCCACCCGGAGCTGGAAAGCCTGGATGGAGACCTGGACCCCGGGCTTCCCAGCACAGAGGACGTCATCCTGAAGACGGAGCAGGTCACCAAGAACATTCAGGAACTGTTGCGGGCTGCCCAGGAATTCAAGCATGACAGGTATGGGTGGGGCACCCGCTCCGCTGGCCTGTGGGTGTTGCAGAGGGCGAGAGAGGGGCCAGTGTTCCATTATCCCTGGCACCCTTCCCTGAGAGCCCCCCTAATGCCTACCCTCCCCCGCAGCTTTGTGCCCTGTTCAGAGAAGATCCATTTGGCTGTGACTGAGATGGCCTCTCTCTTCCCAAAGGTACAGGGCCAAGGCGAGGGAGGACTGGGAGGGCCTTGGGGTGGGGCAGGTGTGGACACACTGGGCCTCCATCAGGACTCCCAGCTTCAAGTCTGAGGCCCCTCTCCCTCCCCCTCCTCTTTCCCTCCTTCCCTCCTTCCCTCCCTCCCTCCCTCCCTCCAGAGACCAGCCCTAGAGCCCGTGCGCAGCTCTCTGCGGCTGCTCAACGCCAGCGCCTACCGGCTGCAGAGTGAGTGCCGGAAGACGGTGCCTCCAGAGCCGGGTGCCCCTGTGGACTTCCAGCTGCTGACTCAGCAGGTGATCCAGTGCGCCTATGACATTGCCAAGGCTGCCAAGCAGTTGGTCACCATCACCACCCGAGAGAAGAAGCAGTGACCACTCTCCCTGCACCCTCACCTACACCCTGGGACCTCACTGGCCATGGGAGATGGGCCACTCCAGACACTAATCCCCACCCCAACAGAGCCTCTGGCGCCAAGTGCCCTTAGCGCTGCCACTCTCCCTGGCAGCCAGGCATCCTGGTGCCCACCCCCCTCACGCCCCCAAGGATGGGGAGGTGGGGTGGCAGGAGCTTCTGTCCCCCACATTCCATGCACCTCCCCCTGTACATAGCGTCTCCTCCCCTTCTAGCGTGCAGGGACCTGTAAGGCATCACTCCCAACCCCTTGCCCCCCAGGGTACCCTCAGCAAAGGGTCTGGTGGGGACACTCCAACTGGGGCGGTTCCCCTTACATGCATCCCACCCCCATGAGCCAGTTCAGCCCTATTGGGGGCTGAGTGGGGGCACCCCCCTCCTCTGTACATAATCTCTGTGGATGTCCCCTTCCTGTAGCCACCAGCCCCCATGCTGCTCTCCTTCAACGCCAAACGGCCCCAACCTGTGTCTGGGGGGTCCCCAGCAGCAAACACTGGAAAATCTTTTTCTTCTTTTCTCTCTCCACCCCTTAATTTTAACATCGTGGTAACTAAGTGTCCCTGCGTGTGAGTGGATGGGGCGGCAGTGCCGTTCCAGAGGCCTGGTCCATACGGAGTTTGTGAGGGTGAGGGGACCAGAGCAGCAGGACCAGTGGGGGACAGCCCGCCTCTCACCCATCCTGGGCCCGAGACTGCCAGAGTAATCAACTGGGGTCCTGCCCACTGCCTCCCCTCCTCACTCCCACCACTCGTACCCCTTCTCTATAAACTTAAATGAAAACCACTCCCCTCCATCTGCCCTTCCCCTCCCTGTGGAGGGGGAGTGTGCTGGCTGGGGCAGAGAACTGAGCCTGGGGCTGGCTCCCCGGGGTCCCTGACTCGGCCGAGAGGCCCCTCCCTATAACCTCTGAGAGGCTAGCACCTGTGCCTGCGGTGTCTGGGTACTGGAACCCGGGCCGCAGCCTGGGAAGGCTGGAGAGGCAGATGGCAGCACCCACCAGCTCTTCTCCCATCCTGCCTCTGCCCCAGGGGGCCAGGCTCTACCTGTAGGGTGGTGGGGGGGCTGCTGTCAAGATGTGTATCATGTACATTTGTATCAAAAATAAATAAGTGATCATGTGCTGTTTCTGATGCTTACAGAATTGAGGGGAGGGGGCTGGGGAGTGTGAAGCAGATGAATGCAGCTCCTCCCTGAGGGAGGGAAGCCTGCTGTCCGGGAAATAAGGTGCAGCACCACCACCGTGCCCCCTCCGTGGTGGGTGTTCCCTCACTCCCAAAACCCTGCCTCTGAGGGCCCGCTGGCAGTGCCCAATGGATTTCACAAACTCCCTACCTCACAACCTAAGTGGCCTAGGACAGTGTCACGGGTGGGAGCGAGTATGTCTGTACAAACTCAATGCAAGATTCTACTAAAATAATTTAATAAAAAATACAGAGAGTTTTGGCAAAGGAGGCTAAAACAGCTCCTTTTCTTCCTTGGGCCACCCTGCCCCACAAACAATACATGAAAGCACCAACCCCTCTGCAAATGCTCCACCAGGCCACCAGAGGGCGGCCCTGCGCGTGGTCCACGTGGCAGAGGTCGCGGCCTCCCGGGGGAGGAGGGGCAGAGCCTGCCACAGTGCCAGGACCGGGCCGGTCAGTCGGAGCTGTCCCCATCTGGGCCGCTGACCTGCGTGGGTGGGAGGAGGGGTCTCCGGCGTGAGCGCTTGACCCGCCGCGGGGGCATCAGCAGCCGCCTCTTCAGCACAGCTGTGGGCAGGATGGGAAGCGGTCAGGGGCGGGGAGCCCGGGGGGCGGGGCTCGGGGTGGCCGAGGAAGGGAACTTCTCACCCACCAGCCACCGTGTCCTGGCTGTCCGCCACGGGCCCCCAGTAGATGCTCTCCCCGCGTCGGAAGTTGCGGTGCAGCCGCGTGCAGAGTGTGGCCAGCGTGAGCAGCACCAACAGAAAGGTCAGGGCCATGGCGGCCCAGGCAGCTTCCTCCGTGCGTGGGGTGGGGCCCCGGGCTGCCCGCGGAGGTGCTGCTGCCCGAGGGGCTGGGGAAGCCTGGCCCGGACAGGCACAGCCACCCGGACTGCTCTGCCCTTTGGGCACCTGGGCCTCTGTCCTGGAGCTGGCACTGCCTCGAGGCCCCCCAGGTAGCAGGGGGGCAGTGGGCACAAATGGAGCATTACCCTCTTCACCTGGGGTTCCTAACTTGGGCTTCCTGTTCTCCAAGCTCCGGGCGGAAGCAGAGGGGAGCCTCAGGGCTGAGGAAGTAGGCTGGACACCAAGGGCAGCCCGCAGCCCACGCCTCTTGGCACCACCAGCAGCGTGCCGCCGGGGCCCTCTAGACACCACCTCTGGGCCTGGGGGCCGCCAGCTCCGCAGAGTAAAGGCCAAAGCTGGGGCCTGCGGGAGAGGAGACGGCACTCACCCTGTCTCTCCCCGGGTAACCCCAGGACCACACCACCACCCACACTGCGTCCCCCTCCTCACCTGCACACACCCGCTCGGGCACAGCCTCCCTCTGCCAGGCGCTCGCGCCAAGGGAGAGGGCCCAGAAAGGCTATCGGGGAGGAACGGTGCCTTCTTCCTCTGCCTCTTCCACCGCCTTCTCTTCAGCAAGTGGGCAGCCCAGGCTGGCTCCACCCGTGCCATCTCCAGCACCGCCCCCCACGCTTCCACCACCAGGGGCTGTGAAAGAAGGCAACTGTTGAAGAGCTAACATGAAGGTAGGGGAGGAACCAGAGGAAGCCCCCGGATTTCCCTCTTGCTGCACACAGGGCTACAGCCCGGCCAGTGTCAGACAACTGACTCGCACCAACCACTTACCCGGTCCCGAGTGAGGCTGGAGTCAGGGGCCAGGGAGGGCTGGGCCACATGAGCGTGGGCCAGGAGGATAAGCTGGAGCTTTAGCCAGGGGTGGGCACAGGGATGGTAGAGGAAGCTGACACCCTCTGCCTGGAGGAAAGGCAGATATCAAGCCAGGCCGGGGCCTCCTGTGATAATCCCAAGGTCTCCCACCCTGGGGCCAGGTTCAAGGGGTTCCCAGGATGGCAACATGACCCTCCCACCAGGAGGGCTCAGGAAAGGAAGAGGGACCCTGCGTAGTGGCATGCACTCCCTCTCGCCTGAGCATTGCTTTCAGCCCTCCTCCGTCGAGGGCCACCCCTCAAAGCTCACAGCTACCACGACAGCGTGCCTGGTTATCCCACCCTCTTTAGCTGTATTTCTCTGCACCTGCAGTGATGGTTCTACAGGTCCCCAGTCTAGACTGTAAGCATCCCCTCTATGGAGACCAAGTCTTCTTTTCATGGATCCTATCTATATAATCAGTCTCCCAAAGGCATCCAGATACAGGGCACACGGGCAGCAGGTGCACAATGCCAGGATGGGAACACTTGATCAATTATTAATATTCTTTAATTGAGCTAACCTGATGCTCAGCACTGTGCCAGATGCTGTAGGAGATGCCAAAAGAGAACTCAATGACTCCACTTGCAGGGAATGTAAAGGAAACTCAGGGAAACAGAACTAATGCAAATGAAAGAGCAGCTAATAAAACTCAAACTGGTTAGATGTTAAATTATAAGACAAGTTATAAGCATGACGCAAAAGTAAGGACTGATGTGATCAGCAAGGTCTCATGGGAGAGCTGACTCCTGCACGGGGCTTTGAAGATGGATGCCTATGGATGGCAGGTGGCCAGGGAGCTTCGTGCGTCGGCTTGAGGTCAGGACAGGAGCAAAGGTACAGGCATGGGAATGAGCGTGGCACTCACACGTGTGGTAGGGGAGCCACAGATTTGGAGAGGTCAGACAAGGCTTAATGAACTAGGTCGGGCCTGAAAGCCAGGCAAGGGAGGGGGGTCATGATAAGGTGGGAAATGAGGCATCAACGATTGCTGAACTGCAAAACGATTTTGTGAAAGGGATGTGGAATGAGGTCTCTTGGCCTGAATCTATCAGAAGGGTTAAAAAAAAAAGTGAGATTTTTCAAAAGGAAAACCAAAGGGAAGCTATCTGGCTACTAACAAAAACAGAGGCAGCCTTGCAAGGCGAACCCACAGTTTGGAGCCTGGTAACCTGAGGCACACTCCTTCCACAATACAGCTTCGTCCTTTGCAAAGTGCTGTCACACACTGTTCATTTGCTCCTCGTGGGGAGGGCGTGGTTGATATCCTCTCTCACAGGAAATGGCCCAGAGAAGCCGGGAGACTTCCCAGTCATCACACAGCAGGTCCGGAGCAGGAGCGGCTGTCTTTCCTCCTATCAGCCTGCCCACACAGCCAGCCACTCAACAGCATTCCCTGCTCAGCCCTGCACACAGAGGCCTTTGGCTCATCATCCGGACTAAGAGCATTGGCCTCATCCTGAGGGAAGGGGTGGCAAATGGAGATGACGAGCTGAAAAGGCAGAGAAAGCCTGCAAGTGCAGGCACCTGATGGCTCCTGCTAGTACTCACCTGCCGTGGGCTCACCCGTGTGTAAGTCACTCTTGGTGACACCTGGATGTAGAGAAAGAAGAGGGCTTAAAGCAGCGGGAGGCTCTGTGTGGGGCGTGGGGAGGGGACCATAAGCCCCAGGCCTCCAGGTTAGGATGAAGACATTGCCGACTGAGGGATGGAGGAACCGGCAGAGGTCCTTCCGAGGGTGACTGTGGAGGTGCAGAGGGGCCAGAGCGGGACGGGGCTACCGCTTCACACCCTCTCTCCCGTCGCCCTCCAGGCTCCTACCTGTTGGGGCAGAGGCCACAGGCCCTCCGGACAACGGGCCCCCGCCTCCTCCGCCGGCTCAGCCATCACCTGTGGGTCCAAGGCGCAGAGGAGATTGGGCGCTGGCCTCAGCAAGGGCCCTGCCCTCTCCAAGCCCAGGCCCTGCCCGTCAGGGGAGGACTCCTAGTCCCCCCTCCGCGCGCTGCTCCTTCCAGGACGAACTTTCGGCAAAGAGCTCTGAGCCTTCTCAGGAGCGGGTCGCCTTACCTCAGTGGGACTCAGGAGCCCCGCCAGGGCTGCCAGGAGGAGCAGCTGGGGCGAAGGCGGAGGAGGCGCCATCCCAGATCCGGCCCGCCGCCCGCACCCGAGGGAGGGAGGGAGGAGGGAGGGAGAGCGCGCTGCCCCGCCCCTCCTCGCCCGCCCCGCGCGCCCACGTAGACCCCGAGCTCGCGCGCGCCCGTCCGTCCCCGCGCTCCGCGCGCGCCCCCGCGCCGCCCCGGACCGCGCATCCGGACGCCCCAGCTCACCCGCCCCGCCGCCCCGCCCCGCCCCGCGCGGCGCCGAGCTCGGCCCGCCTCCGCCCCGC
>JAAGEH010001254.1:0-12756 GCA_011751065.1 Lasiurus cinereus
TTTAAGTATATTTTATTGAATTTTTACAGAGAGGAAGGGAGAGGAATAGAGAGTTAGAAACATCGATGAGAGAGAGACATCAATCAGCCGCCTCCTGCACACCCCCTACTGGGGATGTGCCCGCAACCAGGATACATGCCCTTGACGGGAATCAAACCTTTCAGTCCGCAGGCTGACACTCTATCCACTGAGCCAAACCGGTTTCGGCAATAAAATATATATATATTTTAAGAATAACTCCCAAAGGAAATTAAGGAATCACCTCGTGCAATGTGGGATCCTGAATTAGATTCTAAGCCAGAAAGAACATTCATGGGTAACTGGTGCAATTCAAATGAGGTCTACAGCAATATTGCTTAATCACATTACATTGATGCTAATTTCCTGACAATTAACTGTACTATGGTTATGTAAGAAGTTGACATTGGCAGAAGGATATATGGAAGCTCTGTACAATTTTTGCAGCTTTTCTGTAAGTCTAAAATAATTTCAAAGTGAGTTTCAATAGGGGGCATACAGGAAGCAGCTGATCAATGATTCTCATCATGGATGCTTATATCCCTCTCTTCCTCTCCCTTCATCTCTGAAATCAATGAAAAATAATAATAAAATGAAGACTGAGCCCAGCCAGTGTGGCTCAGTGGTTGAGCATCTTCTACCCGTGCACCAAGAGGTCTCCGGGTTTGATTCCCGGTCAGGGCACATGCCTTAGTTTTGGACTCTGTACCCAATAGGGAGTGTGTAGGAGGCAGCCAATCATTGTTTTCTCTCTTGTTGATGTTTCTCTTTCCTCTTCCTTTCTCTCTTTCTATAATTAATAAAAATGTTTTAAAAAAACATAAAAAAAAAGCTACAGACATAGGTGGTGACCTTGACAAGTTGACAAGAGATGAAGTGGAGACCTCAGGTAGGGAAATCTTTGGAGAAGTTTTGCTCTAAAGGCAGCAGAGAGAGGTAATAGTAGCAGGAAAGGAAGCAGAGTCAAAGAAGGGTGTTTTTTATAAGATAGGAAAGATATGAGGATAGAAAGTCTTATGACACAATTGTCTGCTGATGGGGAAAAAAAAAAGTTAAGCATACACCTACCATACAATCCCAAAAGTCAACTTTTAGTGACTTAAGAGACCTGGAAACTTAGGTTCACTCAAAACGTGCATAAGATCTGGCTGGAGTGACTTGGTTGGTTTATCATCATCTTGTGCACCAAAAGGTTGCCGGTTCCATTCTCGGTTAGACACACACCTGGGATGCAGGTTCAATCTCCAGTCAGGGTACATCAGGAAGGCAATGAATTGATGTTTCTTTCTCACATCAATGTCCCTCTCTCATCTTCCCTCTAAGCATGTCCTTGGGTGAGGATTAAAAAAAACACAAAAACCCACATGTAGCCCAGCTGGCGTGACTCAGTTATTCAGCATCCACCTATAAACAATTCAATTCCGTCAGGGCACAGTCCCAGACTGAGGACTCGATCCTCTGTGTGAGGCATGCAGGAGGCAGTCAATCAATGTTTCTCATCATTGATGTTTCTTTCTCTCTCTCTCTGAAATCAATAAAAAATATATTTTTAAAAAACATGTAAGCAGCCGAGGCCGGTTTGGCTCAGTGGATAGAGCGTCAGCCTGCGGACTGGGGGGTCCCAGGTTCAATTCCAGTCAAGGGCATGTACCTTGGTTGCCGGCACATCCCCAGTAGGGAGTGTGCAGGAGGCGGCTGATCGATGTCTCTCTCTCATCGATGTTTCTGGCTCTCTGTCCCTCTCCCTTCCTCTCTGTAAAATATCAATAAAATATATTTTAAAAAATGTAAGCAGGTTTCTACATCAGCTTTATTCATAATAACCGCAAATGAAATGTAACTTAAACATCCCTCATACAGTGAATGGATAAACTGATGGGCTTACATCCATGCCTTGGAATGAGAGTTAAGATGCATACCACAGGAGTGACTCCTCAATGCATTGTGCTAAGTGAAAGAAGCCTGATCAAGGGCTACATACTTATGATTTCATTTATTTGACATCCTGAAAACACACACACACATACATGACAGAGACAGAGGGAGAGAAAACAGAGCAGTAGTTTCCTAGAGCTGGAAGGAGGGGCATTGACTACAAAGGAGGGAACTTTGGGAAGTGACAAAATGGTTGTCTATTTTGATTGTGGTTCAGTCACATAACTATATTAATTTGCCAAGACTCACGGAAGTGTGGGCTATAAAGGTTAAATTCACTGCATGTGTTCCTAGCCAGTTTGGTTCAGTGGACAGAGCATTGGCCTTTGGACTAACAGCTCCCGGATTCGATTCCGGTCGAGGGCACATGCCCAGGTTGTGGGCTCGATCCGCAAGAGGCAGCCAATCAATGATTCTCTCTCATCATTGATGTTTCTCTCTCCCTCTTCCTTTCTGAAATCAATAAATATATATTTTTAAAAAATTCACTGCATGTAAATTAACCTTGATACACTTGACTGAGCAAAAAAAGATGGTTCTCTCAATCACTCATTAATTATAAGGGAAAAAAATAACTTTACGGTGGAGAAACCCAGCAGACCCTACTCTAAGCAAGTGATCAAACTGAAGTCACCTGTGATAAGACATATCAACCTCTTGCACCCAGCATCTATCTACGTATCTATCTATCAATAAATAAAAGGATAATATGCAAAGTGTCCCCTCGGCAGCTGGACGGGGAGACCCGGAGTTCAATCACTACCTATGACATGCGCTGACCACCAGGGAGCAGCACAGAACATGGCAGGCAACCAACCGTGGCATAGCGGCAGAGGCGAGAGGCGGAGGAAGTGTGGGAAGGAAGAGGCGTGGGGGGGTAGGGGGGAAAGAGCCTGACGGCCCTGATCACCAGCCAGGCCTAGGGAGGGGCCTAATCCATTCATGAATTTCATGCACCTGCCCTAATGAGAAGGGAACTGTGTCTCTGAGGTATCTCACCTTCCTCCCAAAAAAGAACTCTATATCTCACAAATCTTCAAGCTGGGCATAGCTGGGGGAGGGGCTTATCTGGCTCTAGAAGCACCCGTGCCGGAAGCCTGGCGGGGGCAAGAGGAGCTGCTTCCAGGGTGACTTGCTTAGATGGTGACAGTTGGTACTGGTCATCAGCCGAGTTTAGCCAGGGCCAAGGGCCAGTAGCTTCAAGCCCTCTTCACAGGGGCCTGGCTGTCTGGCCTGCAGAAGTGTCCCAAGGAGGCCTGGTCGGTGAGCGCAGTGGTTAGAACATCGGCCGTGCATTAAAGGGTCTCAGGTTCAATTCCTGCTCAAAGGCACGTACCCAGTTGGGGCAGGTGTGCAAGGCAACGAATTGATGTGTCTCTCTCACACCTTTCCCCCTTTCTCCCTCGCCCCTCCCTTTCAGTCTCTCTAAAAATCAATGGGAAAACATCCTCAGGTGAGGAGTAAAAAAAAAAGAGAGAGAGAAGTATTCCCAGGAAACAGTGGGATGGAAAGTTGCCTTTGATATCCCAACCTGGGAAAGCACATGGCTTCCCACGGAACAGTCTGTTGGTTGAGCGAATAACCAAAAGCCAGGGCCAAGGACTCCTCTAGTGAGGGTGTGGCAAGGCTCGGGACTACTTTGTAGGGCAAGAAATACAATCCTTTTGGGAAAAGACGATCCGGTCCGGGCCAGGTTCCAGGAGGATCATCTCGGAGGACATTGACATTTCTAAGAATGATGAAGGCTGAAATCTTCCATGACAGCGGGGGGTGCCAGAAGGGAAAGGGGAGTCCATTGGGGAAGTGTGAGCAGAGGTGTCCATGGACGGCTTGAGCTTCCAAGGAGCTGAGGGAGGGAGAATTGTCTGGAAGTGACAAGGAGGAGCACCCCCTCCAGGTTCAGTGTTGGTGCGGGTTTGAGAGAGAGGGCTGCAGCGGGAAGGCGGGGGTCAGGTCCACAGAGAGCTGAGACCCACCAAGAGGGGTCTCTTTGTGGTCCTGGAGAATGACAGGAAAGAGAAGACAGAGACTAGAGGGATGGGGGGACACAAAAACCCGGAGACAAGGAGGGTCAAAGATCATGAAAGAGAGAGACCAATACAGAAAGACGGAAGCAAGAGACCCAAAGAGCGGGACAGAGAAATGGGGAGGGTTGGTGACACAGGAACAGTGTATACAGGAAGAGAGGAATGCGGGAATTCGCAGGGAGAAAACCTTCACTGTCGCTCCACTCGCCCAGCAGAGGGCGCCGGAGACCGCATTCGCAGGTGTCCAGGTGACCACCCCACTACTCCCTGTCCCTGAAAGCCCAACGGATGGGGCTATTTTTATGCGATGTCATAGGACACCCGTGGCTGGAAGGCCATCGTCCGTCTGTCCTTCGATCCCTTGAAGTGACCCTGCAACATCTCCCAGCCCACCCCCACCTGCGCCGAGCAGGCCCTGCCGCCTCTGGCACTGGAGGGCTACAGCTCAGGTCTCGCTGGTTCTCAGCATATCTGGCTCTGGAGAACCCAGGGGAGAGCCGTGGAGAGACCCTGCCGAGGGGACCGGGTGAGGGGCGCACCTGCTCACGGCTGGCAGTGCTGGAGCGTCCCAGGGCCAGGCAACCACGGGACAGTGGCAGAGCTGACCTAAGAGTGATGGTCAGAGGGAGACTCAGAGAGGGGACTCCGGAGACGAGTCCTCCAGGGGCCCTGAGACAGAGACTCGCAGTGCTTCAGGGAAAGAAAGACTGAAGGGTTCGCCCCAGAGAAACCCACGGGCAGAGACACAGCGGGCTCAGAGATGCTGAGAGAGGAGCCCAGCAAGAGAAGCAGAGAGACCTCGACAGAGGGGAGAGACAGAGGCCACGGGAGACAACAGAAAAAGAGAGAAAAAGAGTCAAAGATATAGCTCAGAGGAACCAAGACACAGAATCCGCAGGGCGGCCAAACTCAGAACTGCCCCCTAAAGACACAGACATACACTCCTGACAGACCCAAAGCAAAGGCATGGCCAGACGCAGACATAGCAGAGAACGAGAGAAAGGGGTGCAAAGTTGTGACTCCAACAGAGGGACTCAGGTACTTACAGAGAGAGAGAGAGTGAGAGAGAGAGAGAGAGGAGAGACCCAGAAGGACGCAGGACAGAGGTCCTGGGCTATGAAAGGGGATCAGAAAGCTGGATAGACGCGGAGAGGGCGCAGCTCGGCGGTGGCTGGGGGGAAAGGGCGGGTGCCCCGGCAGAGGGCGCGCGGGTACCCTCTGCCCCGCCGGGGTCACGGCGCCCCCTCCCCCGCGTCCTGGCCGGAGGGCTGGGCTATTTTTACGCGTGGACATCGGACACCAGGCTGGGGCGGCGGCGGCGGAGGCCGAGGTGGGGCCGAGCCGGGTCGGGCGTCGGGGCCACACGTCCGCCCGCGGGTCACTGGGGCTGCGGGCGCCATGGAGCCGCGGTGCTCGCCGCCGTGCGGCTGCTGCGAGCGGCTGGTCCTCAACGTGGCCGGGCTGCGGTTCGAGACGCGGGAGCGCACGCTGGGCCGCTTCCCGGACACGCTGCTCGGGGACCCGGCGCGCCGCAGCCGCTTCTATGACGGTGCGCGCCGCGAATACTTCTTCGACCGGCATCGGCCCAGCTTCGACGCTGTGCTCTACTACTACCAGTCGGGCGGGCGGCTGCGGCGGCCGGCGCACGTGCCGCTCGACGTCTTCCTGGAGGAGGTGGCCTTCTACGGGCTGGGCGCGTCGGCGCTGGCGCGCCTGCGCGAGGACGAGGGCTGCCCGCTGCCGCCCGAGCGGCCCCTGCCCCGTCGCGCCTTCGCGCGCCAGCTCTGGCTGCTCTTCGAGTTCCCCGAGAGCTCGCAGGCCGCGCGCGTGCTCGCCGTCGTCTCCGTGCTGGTCATTCTCGTCTCCATCGTCGTCTTCTGTCTCGAGACGCTGCCCGATTTCCGCGACGACCGCGACAGGCCGGGGCTTGCAGCGGTAGCTGCCGCCGGACCGGTGAGGAGGCGGGGCCTCGGTGAAGAGGGGCGGGGTTTGTGGGGGAGATGGGCGGGATCTGTGCGTCCCTCGCCTATCAGAAAGCCGGTTCAGGGCTGTGGGAGGCGGGGCCTCTCAGGAAGGTGGGAGCTGGCTGTAGGTGGGCGGGGCACGGGGGTCTGGTAGGAGGACCTGGCCAATTTCAGGTGGGGCAAGGGGTTTTAGGGAATGAGCAGCTCAGGGACAGGTCTGTCAGGGGACTCCACCATTAAAAGCTGGGGCGCAGGTGTGCTTAATAGGGGCGGGGCCTGAGGATTGGAATAGAAGGACCCGTCCTATCAGAAGGCAGGGTTAAGGAAGGTGAGAAACTGGCTTGAGGAGGAGGGCAGGAGTACCTGAGTACAGGTACATTAAGAAATCAAAGCTGGGTGTAGGGAAGAGCCTGCAAAATGTGGGGTCTGTGCAGCTCATGGTAACCAATAGGAAGGATGGACTGGAGGTGGTGGGAGTCGGACCTGAAGAAAGCAGATGAGGCCCTGGCCCGTTTGCTCAGTGGTCAGAGCGAGGCCTGCAGACTGAAGGGTCGTGGATTAGTTTCTCAATTCCCAGTCAAGGGCACAAACCTCTGGTGAGGATTAACAAACCAAAAAGGAAGGAAGGAAGGAAGGAAAGAAGGAAGGAAGGAAGGAAGGAAGGAAGGAAGGAAGGAAGGAAGGAAGGAAGGAAGGAAAGAAAGAAAGAAAGAAAGAAAGAAAGAAAGAAAGAAAGAAAGAAAGAAAGAAAAGGAAGCTGAGGTGCTGGAGACAGAGTGGTGGGTCCTGAGGCTAGGGTCAGAGGAATCCATCACAAACAAGCCGGGAGCTGTAAGAGTAGGGGGCCCAAGGTTTGCAGACAGAAAGATCTTTGACCATTATAGCATTGTAGTCTGGGCTGGCTTTGGGAGGGCAGGGTCCAAGGGAGTGGGGCCAGCTTTGGGACCTGCCCTGACTAGAGAATTCATACTGGGGGCAGGAGTGGGGCCCCAGCCATGCGTCATTTCAGGAGGCCCCAGCAGTGGGTGAGGGACCATGGAGTAGCCAAGCAGGGATGATCCCGGGGTCCTGGGAGAGTCTATGACAGCCAGGTCACGGCTGGCCTGGGAGCAGCAGCTGCTGACCCATTTGTAGATCGGTGGTTGGATATTTAAACAACGAATATGGCCATTCCAGCGCGTCCTGGCCCTGGTGTGGTCCTCCCTGAACCCCTTCCTCCTTGCAGTTCCCCTCTCGACTGAACGGCTCCAGCCCTGTGCCCGGACCCCCACCTCGCACACCCTTTGATGACCCATTCTTCGTGGTGGAGACGCTGTGCATCTGTTGGTTCTCCTTTGAGCTGCTGGTGCGCCTGCTGGCCTGCCCCAGCAAGACGGCCTTCTTTAAGAACGTGATGAACCTCATTGATTTTGTGGCCATCATGCCCTACTTTGTGGCGCTGGGTACCGAGCTGGCCCAGCAGCGGGGGGTGGGCCAGCCAGCCATGTCCTTAGCCATCCTGCGAGTCATCCGGCTGGTGCGCGTCTTCCGCATCTTCAAGTTGTCTCGGCACTCGAAGGGCTTGCAGATCTTGGGCCAGACGCTCCGGGCCTCCATGCGCGAGCTGGGCCTACTCATCTTCTTCCTCTTCATCGGCGTGGTCCTCTTCTCCAGTGCAGTCTACTTTGCCGAGGTCGACCGGGAAGACTCCTATTTCACCAGCATCCCTGAGTCTTTCTGGTGGGCAGTGGTCACCATGACCACCGTGGGCTACGGAGACATGGCCCCCGTCACTGTGGGCGGCAAGATAGTGGGCTCCCTGTGCGCCATTGCCGGTGTGCTGACCATTTCCTTGCCTGTGCCAGTTATCGTCTCCAACTTCAGCTACTTTTACCACCGGGAGACGGAGGGCGAAGAGGCCGGGATGTACAGCCATGTGGACACTCAACCCTGTGGCCCACTGGAGGGCAAAGTCAATGGGGGATTGGTGGATGGAGAGGTGCCTGAGTTGTCACCTCCACTCTGGCCCCCCCCTGGAAAGCACATGGTCACCGAAGTATGAGAGACAGTTGAGGCCTGCAGGACCTCACATTTCCTCAGAGGGAGGGAGGGAGGGAGGGAGCGAGGGGAAGTCATGGGGAGGGGTGGGTCTAGGAAGAACTAGGCTAAGTGGTAATGAGTTGAAGAACACTGAGCCTTATTGGCTCTTGGGTTGCGGTTGGGTACTCGTGCAGGTACCTCCTTAGGTGGCAGTGAATGGCAATGGGTTACGCTGAGCTGAGCGGGGGGCTGCCTTGGTTTGTACTACATTGGTTTCTGCAAGGCTGTTGAACTTCCTGGGCTCATGTTGAGATAGATTCGGCCACATAGTTTTGTGAATTTCTTTGTTCTGTGTTGGGTTGGGTTGGGTGGTGAGTCTGGGTGAGTCTTGTCCAGCTGCCTTGTGCGGGATTCTACGGTTTTATGAACCCCCCTAGGGCCATGTTGGGTCAAGATATGTGTCGACCTGTGGCATTGGTGGGTCTGATTGTGTGTTCATGCGCGGTGGTGTGGCGTTGAGACACGCTGGGGATGGTGTGGCTTGGTGATTCTTCTGGGGCAATGTTATTTTGGGTTCTGTGAACTTATGAGTCATGGAGAAGAGTCAAGTGATAGAATGTGAGCTTTCTAGGTCATGTTAGGTTAAGTCGGGCTGGAACATATGACTGTGAGTCTCTCTGGGTTCTGTTGGGTTGAGTCGTGTAGAGGTATGTGGCTGGAAGAGTCCAGGGCTGCATGGAGTTGAGCCATGTCGAATTGTATAATCATGGGGGCCTCGTAGGACCAGTCGTGGGGCCATGCTGAGGTGTGTTGCATTGACTGTGTCACTGTGCGTCTGGCGGAATGTTGGGTTGAGCTGGACTGTATGTCTGAACTCCATAGGGCCATGTTGGTTGGTTTTGGATTCAGTGGCAGCACCGAGGATACCAGCACTGAGGAGGAGCCAGGCCTCAGGGAGCGAATATGGCGCTGTGGGCTCTGGGAGACAAACCAAACTAGACACTCCCTCCATTCGCCTCACACCTACTTCATTTTGCCATTGAAACCCCCTTACTGTCTTTGCCTACAGTTTTGCTTCCAGACATGGGCATCAGAACCACAAGGGAAAGGAACAAGGGGGAGTCACAATACTCTGAATCCAGAGAGGAGCAGGCAGAGACCTGGGGAAGGACAGAGGCTCAGAGGAAGAGAAACCCAGAGAAGAGGGAATGAAAACACAAAGAGAGAGGAACAGACTCAAAGACCTGGAGGAAGGGGGAGGGATCCAATCCAAAGGAGAGACCAAGAGTGGGGGATAGAGAGCCCCAGCAGGGTGTCGGGCACTGAGAGCTGGAGGCAGATCAGAGTACCCCAGAGAAAGAGAACCAAAGAGGGGAAAGGCAGGGCCCCTGAGCCTGAAAGAGATGAGAATCCCACATCGAGGCACCCTGCCCCATCTTCCTGCAGCCCAGGAAGGCTCTCAGACAAAGCAGGGAGAAGCCAGAGTCTCAGCGCATGAGAGCTCCCCAAGGTCAGGCACCCGTCACTGTCCCTGGGGCAGCGCATGGCAGGCTGCCTGACCCCACGTGTCTTGTCAGCATGCTGGGATGCACCGGACCTGCTGAGCCCAGGCAGCCTCACAAACAGGGAAACTGAGGCTCAGAGGGGAGGGTGTTACCCAAGGTCACAAGGCCAAACATGTTTAGAGGTCTTTCTGTCTTAAAGGGCATTTTGAAATGGAGGAGGAGGAGGAAAAAAAAGAGGAGGAGCAGGAGGAGGGTTAAATCACTAACACATACAGGGCTTCCTGTGCCCCAGTAAAGTACTTAACCCATATTCACTTATTAAAACCCATCCAGTGGTTTGCAGAGTGTTGTTGTTGTTATTTTTAGCTATAACACCCCCCTTTCTTTGAAATCTTACTTAGAGGCAGCAGGGCGATGCATCAGAAGGGAACTGATTTGAGGGGAACACACCCGTTTTTTAAAAAAATATATTTTATTGATTTTTTTACAGAGAGGAAGGGAGAGGGATAGAGAATTAGAAACATCCATGAGAGAGAACCATCGATCAGCTGCCTCCTGCACAACTCCGATGGGGATCAAGCCCACAATCCAGGCAGGTGCCCTTGACCAGAATGGAACCTAGGACCCCTCAATCCGCAGGCCTGTGCTCCACCCATTGAGCCAAACCAGCTAGGGCAAGGAACACACCTTTTTTTTTTTTTTAATATATTTTATTGATTTTTTTACAGAGAGAAAGGGAGAGAAATAGAGAGTTAGAAACATCAATGAGAGAGACATCGATCAGCTGCCTCCTGTACACCCCCTACTGGGGATGTGCCCACAACCCAGGTACATGCCCTTGACCGGAATCGAACCCGGGACCCTTCAGTCCGCAGGCTGATGCTCTATCCACTGAGCCAAACCGGTTCCGGCACACCTATTTTTAAAAATATATTTTATTGCCGAAACCGGTTTGGCTCAGTTTATAGAGCGTTGGCCTGCAGACTGAAAAATCCCAGGTTCAATTCTGGTCATACCTTAGTTGTGGGCACATCCCCAGTGGGGGGCATGCAGGAGGTGGCTGATGGATGTTCCTCTCTCATTGATGTTTCTAACTATCTCTCTCCCTTTCTTTCTGTAAAAAACCAATATATATATATTTGTTGTTGTTGATTTTTTACAGAGAGCAAGGAAAAAGGTTAGAAAGTTAGAAACATCAATGAGAGAGAAACATTGATCAGCTGGGGATATGCCTGCAACCGAGGTACATGTCCTTGATTGGAATAAAATCGGGGACCCTGAAGTTCGCAGGCCGACGATCTATCCACTGAGCCAAACCAATTAGGGCAGGGACACACCTCTTATGAAGTCCCTCTTCACAGCTCAGAATGCAGCTGAGAAACTCAGTTTGGAACCCCTGATTTAACCCAACTACCCTTTTGTTGTTGTTGTTAATCATTACCCTATTTTTCCATTGGTTTTTATTTTTTTGTTGTTTATCTTTTTCTTTTTTTACCCCATTGAGTTTTAGAGAGAGTGGAAGTAAGGGAGAGAGAAACATCAATGTGAGAGAAACACATCAATTGCTTGCCTCCCATACATGTTCCTACCATGGCGAGGGATTAAGCCTGCAACCAAGATATGTGCTCTTGACCAGAATCGAATCTGAGACCCTTCAATCCATGGGCCGGGGCTGAGGCTACATCCATTGAGCCAAACCCCAGCTAGGGTAACCCACTTACCTTTTTATACAGAGACATCGAAGAAGGTACAGATTGTGGGAAGAGTTTGATAAAGGTCGGAAATAGTATAACCTTTAGGTTGTCACTTCTCTCTGAAATGGAGAGAGGCACATCTGGAGACAGAAAGGAAGACAGGCCCCCTCATGGTGACAGACAGGAGGCAGCGTCTTAGAGGCAGGCACAGAGTCCCGCACAGAGACCAAAGAGGAGGAGACACAGGCAGAGAGGAACCGAGACCTGCAGAGAGGGACAGAGAGGGAGGCAAAGAGTGAGACCCACGGGGAGCAGCGGCAGCTGGGGAGAGGAAGGCAGTGACCTGGGTGGGGGGTCGGAGGCCAGGGACCCAGAGAGGGGGACAAGAACCAGAGAGAGGGGGCAACAGAGACACGGACAGAGACTTTTGCCCAGTTCCTCCTCTGCTAATTCCTCAGTTGCTCTCCTGTGCTACCCAGCCCGAGACCGGGAGCTCCCTGGGGGCCCTCTGATAGGCCTGGCACATGCTGGGTGCTCAGTGGTGGGGAAGAGCTGGTGAGTTAGGGAGGTGACTCCAGTGAACACTCAGAGCCTGGGAAGCGCCCCTCCCCCACCCCCATAAACAACTGTGGCCGCCTTCTATTCTGCCTTGGCTGTGATGGGGAAGAGGATAGGGGAACACCCTAGTCTGGGGACACCCTTCCTGCCACCTTGCCATGCTATATTTAGGCTGAGGGAGGGGTATGGGATGTCCCCCCCCAAGACAAGTGTCAGCTTTCCCCTGAAACAACTCTGGGGAGGGGTGAAGGCCTGGCCACAGGCTGTCCTGGACTCCAATGCCCATCTTCCCCCTGTCTCAGGGTCTCTCTCCCTGGGACTCTGTCCCCTTTTCCATGCCTCCCTCCCACCCGCCTCAAATCCCTTCACTTTCTTTCTCTAAGGTCATTTTGTTCCCAAATCAAATCTATCTCCCAGGACTACAACACCTTGATTTTCTCTTCTCTGAGCTCAGGACAAGACTCTCTCCCCGGTCCCCACCCAGGAAATTCCAGGAGAGAGGACTCTGTGGGAGAGTCCTCCACATCCACTGTCCCCCAGGCCGGGGCCTTATCGCTGCCCAAGCCCAGCTGGTTAATGTCTGGCCTGGAGCGCCTGGGAGCTGGGGATGGGAGCAGAGGGTGGGAGTCTGCCTGGGGATTGACACTGAACTGGCTGAAGAATGCAAAGGAACCTCCGCCCAGACTCCTGGTCTGGGGAGGAGGGGGCTGGGAGACCCCACTCCTGGGTCTGAGGGAGGAGGAGGGGGCTGAAACTAGGGGAAGAAGGGGCTGGGGTCCAGACTCCTGGTCTGAGAGTGGAGGGGCTGGGAGCCAGACTCAGGTCTGCGGGAGGGGGAACTGGGAGCCAGACTCAGGTCTGCGGGAGGGGGAACTGGGAGCCAGACTCAGGTCTGCGGGAGGGGGAACTGGGAGCCAGACTCAGGTCTGCGGGAGGGGGAACTGGGAGCCAGACTCAGGTCTGCGGGAGGGGGAACTGGGAGCCAGACTCAGGTCTGCGGGAGGGGGAACTGGGAGCCAGACTCAGGTCTGCGGGA
>JAAGEH010001255.1:0-14252 GCA_011751065.1 Lasiurus cinereus
GGGCAAGATGTCTTCTAGCAGCCTCTTAGCTACCATCTGAAGCTGTTTCATGCTTAGCTGCATATGCTCCTACCCATCCAGAGAAGTTATCTACAAATACTAAAAGATATTTATAGCCATACTTTCCTGGTTTAATTTCAGTGAAGTCGACCTCCCATTGTGCTCCAGGCTTGGTTCCTCTGAGTCGGGTTCCTTTTTCACTCGGCCTGGTTCTTGCGTTTATGAGTTGACAGGTCTTGCAGGTGGATACAACCTATTCTATTTTGATGTCTTGTTGGTGGGTCTTAATTCTACCATGTCAGATTAAGTCCTTTCATTTGCGTGCCCCCAGGTGAGTGGACCAGTGCATGTGTTCTAACACTGTAACCCAAGCCAGTCCGGTAGTATGAGCTCCTTGTTTGGTGTGTACCACCATCCTTTAATTTCCTGGACATGGGGAAGCCTCCTGATCCGCTGCAGCTCTTCCTGAGAATACCCAGGCTGATCTGGCAAGACTGGGTCCCTGAGGTCTGGTAGTTGTAAGGCCATGGTAGGGACCAAAGTCAAGGCCGCTGCTTTGACTGCCTGATTAGCCTTTTGGTTACTTCTTGCCACTGGGTCATCTGCCTTCTGGTGCCCTTGGCAGTGGATAATGGCTAGCTTAGCAGGGAGCCACAAAGCCGCAAGCAGGTCAGGAATTTCCTATTTATTCTTTATTGTCCATCCCTTTGCTGTCAATAGCCCTCTCTCCTGATAGATCGCCCCGTGAACATGAGCTGTAGCAAATGCATAATGGCTATCTGTGTAGACGTTAAGCCGTTACCCAGCCACCAGTGTCAGTGCCTTAGTGAGTGCAATGAGTTCTGCTCGCTGAGCTGATGTCCCAGGGGGCAGAGCCTCCGCCCATACAGTGTCAGTGTCAGTGACCACTGCTACACCCATCTCGCATGAAGCTGCTTCCATCCATGAACCAGGTGGCCTCTGCATCGGGGGTGGGGGGGTCAGTCAAGTCTTTCAGGAGTCTATGCACCCGCTCCGGGATTCCCGCACAGTCATGTAGCGGGGCATCTAGGTCAGGGTCAGGCAGCAGGGTAGTGGGGTTGAGGGCCACACTTGGATGGAACCACACTCTAGAACGGTTGAGCAGCAAGCTTTGATAGTGAGTCATACGTGCATTGCTAGGCTATTTTAGGACCCCCTCAATGGCATTAGGGGTTGTAATCCAGATCTCCTGTCCTAGGGTCAGTTCATCAGAATCCAGAGGCAGCAATAGCCAGCTGACCCTAGGAACTCCCTTACTTCTCTTCGGGGGGTGGGGGCAGGGATCTTCAGGACAGTTTCTTTTCTAGCATCTGATAACCGCTGCTGTCCACCCTCCAGGATGTATCCCAGGTAACTCACCCTCTCTTGGCATATTTGAGCTTTCTTTGCAGAGGCCCGATACCCTAAGGTCCCCAGGGTGGCCAACAGGTCTCTAGTCCCCTGCTCGAAGTCTTCGGCAGTATCAGCAGCAATCAAGATGTCATCTATGTACTGAAGGAGGGTGAGAGTGGAGTGCTCTCTTCTGTACTCACTGAGGTCTTCGTGCAGTGCCTCGTGGAAGAAGGTAGACGAATTCTTGAACCCTTGGGGCAGTCACATCCAGGTTAGTTGCCCACTGTATTCCTCCTCCGGGTCGTGCCATTCAAAGGCAAACAGGGGTTGGCTTTGAGACGCTAGTGGCAGGCTGAAGAAGGCATCCTTCAAGTCTAATACAGTATACCAGACTCTAGAGGGTGTCAAGGAACATAGGAGAGTGTATGGTTAGGAACAGTTGGATGTATATCCATGGCTCTCTTATTTACTTCCCGGAGGTCCTGCACCAGTCGGTAGTCATTGTTGTGAGGCTTTCTGACCGGGAGAAGAGGGGCTATTCCAGGCAGATTGACAGAGGACTAGTACCCCTAGACTTCGCAGTCTCCTGATGTGAGGCTGGATTCCCTTCCGGGCCTCCTGGGACATAGGATACTGCTTCACTCTCATTGGGCCTTCTCCAGGCTTTAGCTCCCCCAGGATTGGGGCCCTGTGAGCATCCAGTCCAACTCCCCCCATCTCTGCCCAAGCTGTGGGGAATTCTTGTAGCCACCCATCCACACCCCTGGTGGAGACGATACTCATCCTCCAGTCTCAGAGTCAGAACCTACATGGTGTGGCTTTTACCATTGGTGATCTGGGGCCCCCCTTGTCTGAAAGTTATTTGGGCTCCAATCTTGGTTAGCAAGTCCCAAAGACTCTTTTCTCCAAATCTATCTATTCTCTGTAGTTTCTTTCTGATGTCTGCACCTGACTGGTCTATAAGACTCATGACTACAGCTGCCTTATTCTCAGGGGCTTCTGGGTCCATGGGGGTGTAAGTGAAACGTTCTAAGAAAGCAGCTAGAGGTTCATCCCTTTCCTGCTGTATGTTCCCTACCTTGGTCAAATTGGTAGGCTTTCTAGCAGCCATGCAGAGACCCCCCATTAGAGTCTGGCGGTAGACCCGGAGCCTCTCCTTACCTTCTGCCATGTTGAAGTCCCATTCAGGTCTAGTCAGGGGAAAGGAGGTGTCTATCTGAGCCTGGTTGGTACTAGGGTTCCCGTCCACGCCTGGGACTAGCTTCCAGGCCTCATTGAGGATCCTCTCCCTCTCCTCGGTGGTGAATAGGACCTGCAAAAGCTGCTGACAAGTAGGCTGATGGGTGAAAAGAACAGAATCTAACAAATCGATAAGCCATCCGGCTTCTCAGAAAACTTAGGATTATGAGCTTTCCAATTATAGAGATCACTAGTGGTGAAAGGCCAGTAGTGATGGGGCTGATTGCCATCCGCGTACGGCGGGCCCCGCAGCTCGCAAGGGCAGAGTCTTAATGGTGGAGTCAGGGGCTGCAACATGCAGTTCCCTCTGAGCCCTTTGCCTGGTAAGAGGTGGGCTTCCTACCGGAACTGTGGCCATACCCGGAAGCCCGCCCCCCTTCCGGTAACATGGGGAACCGGTACAGGGGAGGGAAAATTAACTCTTCTCCTGTTCCCCCCTGTAAAACCGGGTGGAGGGGATCAGGAGCTGATGGCAGGGTGGCTTCCTTCTCCTTCTCTGAAGTAACCGCCTTCTTTTTCTTCTCCGGTTCCTGCAAGGCAAGAATGGGTTCCGGCTCCGGAGGGTGCGGAGCTAGGAAAGGTTTAATCCAGACGGGAGGGTCCTCTAGGAGATCCTGCCAAGTAATAATGTAAGGCAGTTGATTAAGATGGCCTCCCCTTGGCCGAGAAATGATTTCTCTGACCTGGCGAATGGTGGGGAGGTCAAAAGTCCCTTCTGGCGGCCATCCGGTACTGAGGGCCGGCCACGTGCTGAAACAAAATTTTTGCCATCTGCTTTTCTTCACTTCTAAACTGAGGTTGTTAGCCCTTCTCTTAACCTCTCTAAAATGATCAACCATAATACTCAAGGGGGTAGCCTGAGTCTGTCCCATAACTTCTCTCCAATGAGCTCACAAAAGTACACAAAAACACACAAACTGATCAAACAGATAAAAACATCCAAAGCAGCCTTCCCGACCCGCGGAAATAAAGCCGATCACTAGACGATGGCCGTGCACCCACCCGTAGGAGCCACCCACTTCGTCCCAGAGGTTTGAGGGGATTCCACATCCCTCCTGTGAGGGGATTCCACGTCCCTCGTGGGGAAGCAGAGCGTCCTCTGACCCTCCCCCCGCCCGAGATCCTCTAGTGCGTCCACCTAGACCATTTTGGGCACTACAGACTTCAGAAGCGAGCTCGCACACAGAACAGAAACAGACTCTCCGGATCGGGGTCCCTCGTGAGTATTGGGAATTCCCGGACGAGCCCCCAAATGTTGTGCCGAGAGTTCGGGGTCCCCAATAATCCACCACTAAGGAGCCTTTTCCGATACAAAAGCAAAGAGTCTTTATTCAAACCCGGGTTTGGCTCTCAGCCTCTTTCTGACGCAGCAGCGAGGAGAGAGAGCGGACCGGGCGGGAACATTGTGTTTTATGGGGTCGGATAAGTAGGGGGCTTGGGAAAGTGATGAAGGTTACAGAGATTGGTCACTTGAATTGGGGTCTTTCTGTGGTTAAGCCTAATTAGGACCTTAGCTGTGTCCCTGGAGCTTCATTGGTCCATTCGGGTGGGGGTCGGGAAGTTAAGACATTGCTGGCACACCTGTGGCCACTCCCAGAAAAGGGAGGGGTTTTAGGCAGGGGTCCCAGCCCTATAGGACAAGATGGAGGAGAGTTCATTTCCTTTCAAATGCTTAGTTAAACAAATCATTCAAACTCAAGAAGTTGAGGATAACTCCAGGGACGAAAACTTGCCCTGGGAATATTTCCCCTATTAGTAGTATTAGCGGTTTCTGGAGCTTTAGCTACAGGAACAGCAGGATTAGGAGTTGCCGTTCATTCATATACTAAACTCTCTAATCAGCTGATTGATGATGTTCAGGCCTTATCCAGCACTATTAATGATATTCAAGATCAGACAGACTCCTTAGCGTAGGTAGTCCTCCAGAATAGAAGAGGATTAGATTTATTGACAGCAGAACAGAGAGGGATCTGTTTGGTTCTATAGGAACGCTGCTGCTTTTATGCAAATATCGGGCATTGTTCGTGATAACATAAAGAAGCTACAAGAAGACCTAATAAAAAGAAGAAAACTATTTGACAACCCCTTGTGGAGTGGGGTAAATGGAATATTACCCTACCTCCTTCCCTTATTAGGACCTCTGCTTGGCTTACTAATAATCCTATCGCTAGGACCTATTCTTTTTAATAAATTGATGGCTTTTATTAAGCAACAAGTGGATGCCGTTAAGATGCAATCTATTCAGGTCCCTTATCATAAACTTGAGATGGCCAAAAAGGAAAGTTGCAAACTCCTTGAAAAGGAGAAATATAACATTCTATAGCGTAACTGAGGTAATTACTCTAATATTCAAGGAATACGATGACATTCAATAGAGTAATTGAGGAATTACTCTAATAGCAAGCTTTCCACCTTGGTGCGCTGGGCTGGTTAGCCAGAGACGGGCAACTGGAACTTATATGTGACACCGACCACCGCCTAAGCCAGGAACTGGGCCTTATGCTGCCCTGCTTTCCGATGACGGGTAATGTAGGTTGTTACCGTATGGTAGTTCCTGACCTAAGACAGGCACAGTCCCCTCAAGGATATTCAGCCTTTCAAAGTTTAAAGAAATGGGGGACCTGTGGGAAACTTGTGCTTAATAGCCATTTTGTAGTAAGCTCCAGCCACATTAGCACTAACCTCGGGCTAGCTTTCTATTACCCCAAACTCTATCTCTTTCCCTATCTCCCGAAAGCCAGGCGTTTCGCCTTAGGGCTAGGAATTTTCGATAACTTCCTCATTCCTCCTTCTCCCCATAAATACCCCGATCTACTGTTGAATAAACGAGACTTGATCAGAACTTTGTCTTGTCTCCATTCCTTGTGTCTCTTGTCCCTTTCATCCCCACTCCCCCTCTAGGGTCCTGGATGACTTAACCCGCGGGTCGGGACAGTTTTTTGTTGGCCAAACTGCACTGTTGTAAATATGTGATCTCCCTATTTCTATGATGTCCTCAT
The DNA here is from genome assembly GCA_011751065.1 of Lasiurus cinereus. Lineage (NCBI taxonomy): Eukaryota > Metazoa > Chordata > Mammalia > Chiroptera > Vespertilionidae > Lasiurus > Lasiurus cinereus. Next base: position 5,592 of record JAAGEH010001255.1, read on the forward strand.
CTAAAAGTTTCTGTATAGCTTCAGTGATGTCTTGGTGTCCTCTCTTTAGTGGGTATTGTGGTGTAAATGATGCCTGTGTTGGTGTAGGTAGGATCACAGGGGGAATTTGTACTACTGCTAAGTTTGTTGTATATTTAGTAAGAGATAATAATTTAATATGTGAGTTATATATTATAGGTATAATATCCATTCCTATTAAATTGGTTACATTAGGGGCCGTACAAAATGTAACCTTGATTTGTCTGTTTCTATATAGTATTTTACAGTCCATTGGTCTTGCCTTAATCGTATTTCCTGTAATTCCTCCAATGGATATTGAGTTTTCATAATGTTTTATAGGTATATTGTCTATTGTCATTAAAGAGATTTGGGATCCAGTATCTATTAAGAATATTTTAAGTAAAATTAGATCATTTCTGGGTTTTATATTTAAGGTAATATATGGTCTATTATCATTTTCCTTATAGAATGCATCCACTAGAGTAAGAAAGGTTAATTTCTCCTCATGCCCCCTTAATTGCCCTTCCTTTGGGGTTGGGGCCTTGGTAGTTTTCCTGCTTCCTGAATGGATTATTTTTGTGTTGAAACAGTTCATTGCTCTGTGGGTATGTTGTGAAGGGGTTTTTTATTTGAATTTTTTTTTCTGTTTTTTTTCCCCCCTCTGGGGTTTTTTGAAACCCTTTCTTAAAGAAAGGATTACTATTTCTCCAATACTCCTTTTGTTGTGGTAAGATGGTCTTGATTGTCCCTAATTCCCTCCTCTATTCTATGAATTGGTATTACATGTTTTGAGGACCTCTTATTTCTCTTCCTTTTTTTAATTAAATCTTTATTATTCAGATTATTACATTTGTTTTTCTTTTTTCCCCTCCATAGCACCCCTCCACCCAGCTCCCACCCTATCCCTCCCTCCCGTTGACCTCATCCATAGGTGTATGATTTTTGTCCAGTCTCTCCCTGTATACCCCACACCCCTTTCCCCCTGAGAATTATCAGTCACGGGTGGGTCTGGAGCAGCAAGTCCTCCGCGGGCTCCGCCGTGAGTGACTCTTCAGTCCGCTGGCCGACACCCTACCCACTGAGCACACCTCCTCCTGCTGCCACAGCGGCAGCATACACACGTCGGGGGGAGGCGGGAGCCGCGGGGTCGCAGGGGTTAAGGGAACCAGCACCAGCTCTCGCTCCTGCAGGTCCGACCCGGCCCGAGCCGCATCGGAAGCCCTGAGGGCAGGTGCCCTGGCGGCTCGAGAGCCGAGGACGCACCACTCAGCCTCAGCAAGAGGGTCTCAGCGCCTCAGCCTCAGCACGAGGGTCTCAGCCTCAGCCTCAGCACGAGGGTCTCATCCCCAGCATCAGCACGAGGGTCCCAACCTCAGCCCCAGCCTCAGCACGAGGATCTCAGCCTCAGCCCCAGCCTCAGCACGAGGGTCCCAGCCTCAGCCTCGGCACGAGGGTCTCAGCGCCTCAGCCTCAGCCTCAGCGCGAGGGTCTCAGCCTCAGCCTCAGCCTCAGCACGAGGGCCTCAGCCCCAGCCTCAGCATGAGGGTCCCAGCCTCAGCCCCAGCCTCAGCATGAGGGTCCCAGCCTCAGCCCCAGCCTCAGCACGAGGGTCTCAGCCTCAGCCTCAGCACGAGGGTCTCAGCACCTCAGCCTCAGCCTCAGCACGAGGGTCTCAGCGCCTCAGCCTCAGGGCGAGGGTCTCAGTACCTCAGCCTCAGCCTCAGCACGAGGGTACCAGCCTCAGACCCAGCCTCAGCACGAGGGTCTCAGCGCCTCAGCCTCAGCCTCAGCACAAGGGTCCCAGGCTCAGCCCCAGCCTCAGCACGCGGGTCTCAGCGCCTCAGCCTCAGCCTCATCACGAGGGTCTCAGCCTCAGCCCCAGCATGAGGGCCCCAGCCCCAGCCCCAGCGCAAGGGTCTCAGCCTCAGCCTCAGCGCGAGGGTCTCAGCGTCTGCAGCCTGGACCCAGCGCTCCAGCGCCCCAGCGCCCTAGCCCCATCCCTTCCCCCGCGGGTGTCGCCAGCAGCGGGGACTCAGTCCAGCACTGGGAGGAGGACGGCGGGGCGCCGAGCGGAGCTCCGTTTGTCCGCGTTCCATGCGTGAGTTTCCCCATTGCGGGGCCCATCCCGGTGCCCTGTGCTGCGGGGCACTTCCCCCTGGCCCCGGGGCCTCAACCTCGCCTGCGAGCCCGCCTCCGGGCCGGGAACGGGGGCGGCTCCTTCCCCGGATCCCGGTCCCCCTCAGTCATTATTTCTTTAAATAGGATTTCAGTATCTTGCTCTCTCTCTTCTTCTGGCACCACCACAATTCTGATGTTGGCACGCTCGAAACTGTCCCAGAGGCTCCCCACATTATGTTCACACCTTTCGATTCTCCTCTCTTCTTGCCTTTCCAGTCGAATGTTGTCTGCCTCTTTATATTTCAAATTTTTTACTTGATTCTTGCCTTTCTCCAGTCCACTGCCAGGACTCTGTACAATATTCCTTATTTCAGTCAGTGTATGTCTAATTTCTATTTGGTCCTCTATCATCTCCAGTTGAACCTTTTCCATCCCTAGTTGGCTCCCCTGCATCTCTAGTATGTCCTTTTTCATCTCCTCTTGGGTCTTGCTAAATTTATCCATCTTTTCTAGCATATTCTTGAAAAACCCCATAAGCGTGGTTTTGAACTCTATATCCAGTCTTTTTTTTTTTTTCCTCCATTTCTTTTGTTTGTGATCCCTTTCCCTGTCTCGGCATCCTCACCATGCCGGGCAAACTTCTGTGTTGGATTCAGCCCTATGATAGCAGACGCAAAGCCGCAGAAGCCTCTGTTGAGCTTGGGAGGGGTGGAGTCTCAGGGCTTAAGGGACCGCCTTGCCTTCCAGTCGGCCCCGCCCTCCACGGCCCCCGAGTCTCACGTGACTGGGTAATGGCTGGAGCGGTCCCTGTGCGTGCGTGCACCCGCTGTGCCTCTAACCGCTGCCTTTCCATCTACCCTGCGCACCAGGACCACACGAGTCTAGGACCCCAGGGTTTCGCCCGAAACAGCGGCTCGGTGGACTCAGAAGTGGCACAGTTTGGAGGGTCTGTCTCCCGCCCAGTCGCGATAGCCAGCGGCACAATCAGCAATCTGTCCTCCTCGCAGCACCGTGCGCGTGCGAGACCGGACCCATCTTCTGCGACTCCCCTAAATTTCCGTGCACCTCTCCCTTTTCACAGTCCAAACTCCCCCGTATGAGTTTTGGCTGGATCTGGGGTTTAGTGTCCTAAGATAAGGGGTTCAATGGGTTCAATGCCGTTGGGAGTTTCCGTCTCCCTCCCGCCAGAGAAAGCCAGCCAGGTCCTCTGGCGCCCGCTTTCTCAGCATGCACGCATCTCGTACCTCAGCTTTGTGCAGCTCCTCTGGGTTTCTGTGAGCCCCTCTCTTTCCTTCTAGTTGTAGAATTTCCACTCAGCTAGCTTTCCTGTTGTTCTGGATGATGTCCGTTCTGTCTTTTAGTTGTAGTTTTGAAATTGTTGTGCGAGGCAGCAGTGTAGGTGTTTACCTATGCCGCCATCTTGGATTCTCTCTCTTCCTTTTTTTGTAAAAAATGAATAGTTTTGTGTTTTCCTTTGCAAGGGGGTTTCATCCTTTTTTGCTGCAAAGGTGAATTTTTTATCAGTAATCATGACCTGGTGGAGAATAATTTTATCCTTAATCTCATTTGGGGTTCTTGATCCAGCTAATAAATTTTGCATCTGTATTTTATATCCCTCGGGTGCATTTTTTATTAGGCATCTTATGATGCCCTCTACATTAGTGGCTTCCCAGGGATTTTCATCTTGATATATTCCATTGAGAATAGTTAATTTCCTCAATTGATGTTGGAGCTGGCCTATACTAGTCCATGGTTTTGAAAATTTTGATGAGGAAAAATCTATATGGGGGAAAAGCCCTTTTCCAGGCCTTTGACACCCAATGCCATATAGACGCCGGTTCCCGTTTTCCCTGTTCATCTATATCCTTTTGTAATTGCTCTCTTAATTTTGGATGTTCTATTGCATCTATTACTTGTCCTAATTCATCTGCACTGACCATGAGGGTGTGTCCTCCCTTTTCATATAGATGCAGTATGCAATCAATATCTGTTCGTTCTCCCTTTACTAATAAACCTCTAAGTTCATTCATTTCCTGTCTTGTGAATGAGGTGAATTCTACGGTCTCTCCATCTTCTTCTGTTCCTTCCTTTTTTATCAATTTTTTTCTTACTATGGCTGGCTTGCTCTGATACTGTCCTACCACCGTTAGTGCTAATCTTTTGCCCTTATCATTGTCTTCCTGTAGGTTATAAATTGTGTGTAGTAGTATGGGTATTACTTCCTTTGGTTGTGCTCTTTTAATTACTAGTATCAGAGTGTCTGGATTATTAGTCACTACCTGTCCTAACCTGGGTGTATATCCTACCTTACATTTTTCTCTAAGACTATCCTCCAAAGTATGCCACTTGCTTTCAGCTGGTATATTAGCAGACGTTTTGTTAGTCCTCCTTAACCTTTGCCAGAAGATTCTGAGTTTCTCCATTTTTATCCTTTTTTTGCCTGGAAGGCAGTCTGGACAATTTGTTATTTTAGGACCTGCTCTCCCAAAGGGATAGATGGCACATGGGGAGGGTTCCGTCTGGACTACAGTCAGGTATAGATTGCAAAGAAAGAGATATGTGTGAGCCTTTCTCATAACATTCAGGATCCTGTTTTTCAATTTATGCTCTGCCATTCATTCATAAAATATTTTTATTTTCTTTTCTCTTTCTTTTTTAATTTGAAACAAGAGTGTTATTCCTTCCAGCCGCAACTCCTCCGTCCCGTTTATGCCACGGTTGTGCTGCCTACGTAAGCTGCCGGTTGGTATAATCCGCCAACTCGGGTCCCTCCACCGATCTCTCAAGCCTAGTTTCCCCTTTCGCGTGTCCTTCTTCCCCTTGGCTGCCTCCACAGCCCCCTGCTTGTGTAAACAGTCTAATCCGCCTGCTTGGCTCAGCTTGGGCAGAGAAACTGCTAGGACCCTCCGGCCTTGCCTTTGGGAGTCAGCCTCTCCTGGGCGTGCCCTCACGGTGAAGGACCTTTAGTTTGTAGCAAGCTCAGGGTTTTTTGGAAGTGACACGGATTGGTTCTCTAAGCTAGTTACTTTCGGTTTTAGGTGAACGGCTTATCTGCTTTTAGCAGGCTCAGCACTTGACTTCAGATTGGGATAGAACTTCCCCTTTTCTCTCTTACGCCAATGAGTTCTCTGCTGTGTTCGGAGTAATTTAGAAAATTTTCTTTTCGGTAAATTTGGATACACTCTTCCCTTAATTTTCAATTTTAATTCAATCCTGCCAGTTTGTCCCAGAATTTATCTAAGGACGTAAGCACAGGTGGCCAAGAGTATCCTCTGCCAATAGAATGGACTTATATGGATGACTCAAGGCACTTATTAAATATTGGCCGAGCTTAAATTACACAGGAGACAGACAGGCAATGCACGAATCACACGCGGTTTATTTACCAGAGTCCTGGTGGTTTCCAGACCTCGGCAGGACACCCGGAGATCCACGCTGACAGACACACACACTGGACATTGGACGTTGCAGCTGCAGCTCGGCGTCTTGTAGAGGCCTCGGCTTGTGGCTCACGGTTCGGACCCAGGGTCCACGGCAGACCTCAGAGTTCAGGCAGGATGCAGGAAGGGGAGCGGAGAGCGACCCTCTGTGGAGGAGCAGACAAGCAGCTCTAATCTCCTTCAGAGCTTGCTCTCTTTTATGTGCTCAAGCAGACATCTTCAGTGTGTCTTCAGTGTGTCTTATCAGCGGGTCCCAGATGTTCTGCTCTCTGGTCTTTACATGTGGGGTACAAACTTTTTTATCTCTTACATGCACATCTCTTTAAGGGCGTTCACACTTCATTCCACTCTCTAATATGTCACACCCAATTTCTTACTTTATATTTGTATTCTATCATTATTATTACTATAACAATATTCACTTATTTCAATTTGCCAATTTAAATTAACCTGAAAACTTGACTACTATTTTATTGTCAAATTTAATATTCAAACAATAATCTTAGTTTTACCCTGTAAATATTAGTGGAAAGGATTATTTGCATTCTTGAGTAGCTTCTGAGCATTCCTGGTGTTAGGCTGGATTTAGACAGAGGGCATCTGTCAGCCAAGTCTCTGTCTGTCACCTGGGTCCCGATCTGAGCTGGGCGGGGGAAGCAAGGCACCCATGGGGCAGGAGACCTTGCTCAGAAAAGGCAAGCTTGCAAGCCCCTGAAATGTTGGGGGGGGGGTGAGGGTCTGTGCCTCACCTCTGTTGATCCCCAAGGTCTCTCCTGATGGCCCCTCTGCGACTGTGCCTGTCTTAGGTTGTTCCGTCCCTGGGGAATCTTACCTGTCTCTGGCTAACCAGCCATCTTCCAGGGCCAAACAGGGTGATGTGAGGTTCAGTTCCATCTCCTTGGTAGCCTATGCCCCGTGGCCTCCACGCCCAGTACCTGCCTTGGGATCCCCTCGCCTGCTGTTGGGGTCCCGGCATTGATCACATATCTTGGGAAACCCAGGTTTCTTCTCCAGGGAGGGCCCAGCTCACACCACTGGGCAAGAGACAGATCCACGGTACCAGCCACCACGAGGCTTCAACCTCAGCATGAACAGAAAGCTCAGGCAACAGCTGTGGGAGGGTCTCTCTTGGCAAAAAGGGCAAGAAGGGTCAATACAGAATTCTCAAGTGCCTTCTCACTGCCCTCATTACTTTCATGATCTTTTTAAAACTGCTGCCAAACATTCAAAGAATTAGATTGTAAGTTTGTTTGGGATAATTGTACAATATGCTGTTGTAAAATATCAAAAATTATAATGACATTGTAGAATAATATCATGTAAGGATATTCTTTGTTCCAGCTCCATAGCAATTCAATTTGAAACTAGCGGTCAATTTCTTCTTGGATAGATAAGGTCTTGGTTACTTTATTAGAATACTTAATCAAATTGCTTATAAAGACATTTCCTTTTTATTTAGCTGAAAACTTTGATTTTAACTTAAAAAGCTAATTTATTAATTAAAGTAGATATCTTCATTTAAAAGGCATTGCAAATTTAGTAAATGTTTACGTCTGATTCACAAACCACAAATGTTGCCCCACCTTCAGCTTAAGAATACAGGGGCTATGGGGTTTTTGTCTTGGAGTCCCTGCTCTCTGTGGCTGAGGGAGTTGATTGTCTGCAGCTGCATGGTGTGGCTCCAGGCGCAAGGTTCTCATTAGTCTGGCTAATTTTTCTCTTGGATCCCTGTTGCAGTTTAATATATCTAGCAGGAATACACACGGATTTGGAAAAAAAATTTCTGGCAATATATAAGCATACCCTCTCCCAAAGGTTCATAATGAATCGGGTCCCTTCCATGAAGCAGATTCAGGATCTTTCCATTTAACTCGACCAGTTCCTTTTGTTTTATCCTGACACCAATGTAGCTCCATAGGTGTCTTTCAATCAGCATCACAAGTGAAAAAAATTAAAGTAATGAAGGCTCGGTGCAGCCTACCTGCAGGTGATTTCTCCATCATCCCCCCTTTTTGTTTTTCAAGTTGGGATTTTAGCCGCTGATGCTGTCGTTCAATAATAGCCTGTCCTTGAGAATTTCTGTAATGAGATGAATTTCCCACCTTTTACAAAATTCCTGGAATTGACAGCTTGTGTAAGCAGGCCTATTTTTAGTTTTAATAATTTTTGGAATTCCCATGACAGCAAAAGCAGCTAGGCAGTGATTAATAACCTGTTTTGCTGTTTCTCCTGTAGATGCAGTAGCCCTTATGATTTTTGAAAAGGTGTCTACAGAGACATGTAATGGCCCAAGGCGTCCAAAGGAAGTATAATGCCTTACATCCATTTGCCAGATAGGGTCTCTTAGCAAACCTCTAGGGTTGACTCCTGTGCTAGGCCTTTGAAGTAGATGTAACATACACGGGGGCATTCCTTAATAATCTGTTTTGTCTGTGGTCGAGTGATTGAGAATTGTTTAGACAGCATTTTGGCAGGCTGATGTAAAAGCTGATGAGATTCTAAGGCTTCTTTTAATAAAGCAACCAATTGATCAGCTTGTGCATTTCCTTTTGTTAAAGGACCAGGAAAGACACTATGAGCCCTGATGTGAGTGATATAAAAAGGATATTGTCCCTGTTGTACAACCTGCTGAACTTGTTTAAATAAACTTTGGTCACTAAGCCATTTCAACTGGACAGTTTCAATTCTATTCACTAAGTTCGCAGGGTAAATTGAATCAGAGACAATATTAAGAGGCTCTTGGAAATACTGCAATGCAGACTTAATAACTTCTAGTTCGGTTCTTGTAGAGAAGTATGACAGGTCAATATAACTCAGTCTGAATTTACTGTATGATAGGCAGCTTTCCCATTAGATGATCCATCAGTAAAAACAGTTAAGGCTCCAGGAATAGGTTGCCACCTAGTACTTTTTGGTATAATAATGGGGGTATTATATAAAAATTGTAGTAATTTATGTTTTAATAGATGACAGCTAAGTTCCCCTGAATATCTCACTTAACCCAATCTGCCAATTTATATCAATCTGAAATAAAATTTTTAATTACTTCCCAGTGGTGGGGAGGTAGATACACTGAGGCTCTTCCCCTCTAAGCTGTTTACAA
>JAAGEH010001256.1:0-52204 GCA_011751065.1 Lasiurus cinereus
AGCAAACAACAATCCATTTCAGACCTCCTCAGAGCCACCACAGGAAGTGCAGGACTGGACCTCAGTTCCACCGCCCACACAGTATTAACCCCCGAGATGGGAGTTCAAGCCCTTCCCCCTGGGATCTTTGGCCCTTTACCAAAAGATACTTTTGGCCTCATAGTAGGATGTAGCAGTTCTACACTTAATGGATTACAAGTCTTTCCCGGGTTTATAGATAATGACTACTCTGGTGAAATTAAGGTTATGGTATCTTCTCCTAAAAATATTAATACCATTGTAACGGGACAGAGATTTGCTCCATTACTACTCCTACACCTAATCCCCACCTCTAATAAGACAGTTATTAAACAAAGAGGTAATAAAGGATTTGGGTCATCAGATGTTTATTGGGCAGAGATAATATCAGCACAAAAACCTTCATGTCTCTACGGCTAGATGGTAAAGAATTTTCAGGCTTAGTAGATACAGTTGCAGATGTTACTATTATCAAAAAGGAAGAATGGCCTACAACTTGGCCTCTAGATACTACTATGACCCATTTAAAAGGAATAGGCCAAAGTCAGAATCCTGAAAGGAGTTCAAAGCTTTTGATCTGGAAAGATCATGAAGGTAACCAAGGCACTATATGTTGTGCCCAGAGTTCGGGATCTTCAATAATCCACCACTAAGGAGCCTTTTCCGATGCAAAAGCCAAGAGTCTTTATTCAAACCCGGGTTTGGCTCTCAGCCTCTTTATGACACAGCAGCGAGGTGAGAGAGGGGACCGGGCGGGAACAATGAGTTTTATGGGGTATGATAATTAGGGGGCTTGAGAAAGTGATGGTTACAGAGATTGGTCACTTGAATTGGGGCCTTTCTGTGGTTAAGCCTAATTAGGACCTTAGCTGTGTCCCTGGAGCTTCATTGGTCCATTTGGGTGGGGGTCGGGGAAGTTAAGACATTGCTGGCACACCTGTGGCCACTCCCAGAAAAGGGAGGGGTTTTAGGCAGGGGTCCCACCCTATAGGACAAGATGGAGGGGAATTCATTTCCTTTCACATACAACCCTATGTTATAGCTGGATTACCAATCAACCTTTGGGGTAGGGACTTATTGTCTCAGCTTGGACTAATCATGTGTAGCCCAAATGACGTAGTTACTACTCAAATGTTAAAAAATGGATATCTACCAGGTCAAGGTTTAGGAAAAAACAACACAGGAATATTAAAACCCATAGAAGCCACTCCTAGATCAAACAGAGCAGGATTAGGCCATTTTCCATAGGGGCCACTGACGCTCCTGTGACCCATGCAGAAAAAATAACGTGGCTATCTGAAGAGCCTGTATGGGTCGATCAATGGCCTCTAACATCTGAAAAACTATTGGCTGCACAGCAGCTGGTACAGGAGCAGCTTCACGCTGGCCATATTATCCCCCACTAACTCTCTTTGGAATACTCCTATCTTTGTCATTAAGAAGAAGCCAGGTAAATTGTGGTTGTTACAAGACTTAAGGGCAGTAAATAAAACAATGGTGCTAATGGGAGCCCTACAGCCTGGACTCCCCTCTCCTGTTGCTATACCTTCAGGGCATTTTAAGGTGATCATAGACTTAAAGATTGCTTTTTTACCATTCCTCTACACCCTGAGGACCAAAAGCGCTTTGCCTTCAGCCTACCCGTATGGCTAATAGTCCCACCTTATGTCAATCCTTTGTTGCTCTTGCAATACAAGCAATAAGAGATCATTGGCCAGAAATGTATATTATACATTACATGGATGATATTTTAATAGCTGGAAAGGATGGTGGTGAGGTCTTGAGATGTTATGACGAGTTACAAAATAGTTTACAAGACAAAGAATTAGAGATTGCCCCTGATAAAGTCCAATTAACGGATCCATAAAAATATCTTGGTTTTCAAATGAAAGGACCTCAGGTCTCCTCTCAGAAGTTAGAATTAAGATTAGACAAGCTCAAAACTTTAAACGATTTTCACAAACTCCTTGGAGATATCAACTGGCTCATGTCCTATCTAAAGCTTACCAAAAGTGATTTAAAACCTCTTTATGATATTCTACACGGGGATGCTAATCCTACATCTCCCCGTGAGCTGACACCGGAAGGAAGACAAGCCATATGTATAGAACAAGCCATTTGGTCACAAACTGTTACATTTATAGACTATGATAAACCTTTGAAATTCATCATTTGCAAAACAGCTCTTTCACCAACCGCTGTTTTTGGCAAACAGCCCCCCTCATATGGGCTCATCTGCCTGCTACACCTAAAAAGTCATTGGGCCATATTATCAAGCAGTATCTGATCTTATAATCCTAGGCAGGGAACAAGGGAAGAGATATTTTGTTAAAGAACCAGATTTCATCATACAGCCTTATACCAAAGAACAAGTTAATTGGCTCATGCAGACTACTGAATTCTGGCCTATTGCCTTGGCTTCTTATACATCCTAGATAATCATTATCCACGAGACAAACTTACTGATTTTGCTAACAAATATGATTTAGTATTCCCAAAAATCACAGCAATTACGATCACCGCCTAAGCCAGGAACTGGGCCTTATGCTGCCCTGCTTTCCAATGACGGGTAAGGTGGGTTGGAACCGTATAGTAGTTCCTGACCTAAGACAGGCACAGTCCCCTCAAGGATATTGGCCCTTTCAAAGTTTAAAGAAAAGGGGGACCTGTGGGAAACTTGTGCTTGACAGCCATTTTGTAGTAAGCTCCAGTCATGTTAGCACTAACCTCGGGCTCGGTTTCTGTTACCCCAAACCCTATCTCTTTCCCATAGCCAGGTGTTTTGCTTTAACGACTAAGACTCCCCCATTACACAAGAACTGGAACCTCCTCATTCCCTGGAATCTCCTCATTCCTCCCTCTTCCTATAACTACCCCAAACTCCTCCAGAATAAACGAGACTTGATCAGAACTTTGTCTTGTGTCCATTCCTTCTGTCTGTTGTCTCTTTCATCCCCATTCCCCCCTGGGTCCACGTTGACTAACCCGTGGGTCGGGACAAATTAGAATTTTGGTTTGTATGCTTAAGGAATTATAAGTTTCAGAAGGTATAGTTTTGTAGGTTTTGTTTGATGTTATAGAACATAATCCTTGGTTTCCTGAAAAAAGGTACATTAGATCTTGAGTGTTTGGCAAAAAGTTGGTCAAAATTTGGGGAAAAAAATAAAAAGAGATCAGCAGCAGGGAAAATACTCACTTTAAAAATAATAATAATAAAACCAAACACTGGTTTTCCATGGGGAACATACTGTTCCCTTTGCTAGAGCCTTATAGGGAGGCTGAGGAGAAGCCTCCTTCCCTGGTTCCTTCCCTCCTCCTAGTGAGAAGCAGGAAGAAAAATGGAAGGAATGGCCTGTATGGCCCCCTCCACCTCCATGTCCTAATCCTGAAACATTTAATTCGCTGCCAATAGAGTCATCTGTACAGAGAGCCATCAGAGCAGGAATGAAGGACACGTCTTGGAAGAAAGGCTCGGTTTTCCTGTTATACAAGTAGCTGACCCACAGCTCCCAAATCAGATAATGAGACAACAAGAAAAAATTGATTTTAGTCGAGAACAGTTTGGCTCAGAGGATAGAGCATCTTCTGCGGACTGAAAGGTCCCAGGTTTGATTCTGGTCAAGGGTATGTACCTTGGTTGCAGGCACATCTCCAGTAGGGGGCGTGCAAGAGGCAGCTGATCGATGTCTCTCTCTCATGTTTCTCTCTATCCCTCTCCCTTCCTCTCTGTAAAAAAATCAATAAAATACATTTAAAAAAATTAAAAAATGATTTTAAAATGATAAAAGCTTTGCGAGAAAGCATTGTTCAAAACGGTCCAACGGCTCCTTTTACAGGAGAAATCATGAATAATATTTCTGAAGCATTCTTACCTCCTTATGATTGGGATTCTCTGGCTCGTGCCACTCTGAATGAAGGAGAATATTTACTGTGGAAGGGAGAATATTTGGAGAAGTGTCAAGCGCAAGCCCGTGCAAACAGAAGGCCGCATGCTCAAATAACTTATGAAGTGCTGACAGGACTGGGACGGTATATGGATATACAAAATCAGTTACAATATGTACAACAGGCATATGACCAACTTAGACTTTGTGGTAGGAAAGCTTGGTGGGCTTTACCAGCAAAAGGGGACCCTGAGGGAGCTTTTAGTAAATGTCTGCAGGGACCTACAGTGTCATTTTCTGACTTTGTAGCTCATCTCACTGCAGCAGTGAAACAACAGATTTAACATGAGACAGCAGGAGATATTTTAATTCAGCAACTAGCTTATGAAAATGCCAATGCTGACTGAAAGAAATGCCTGACGCCTCTGAGAAGAAATAGTGCCATTACAGAGATAATTCGAGCATGTCAGAATGTGGGATCAGGCACTTTTCAAGCGAATTTACTGCTGCTGCAGTACCAGTGGGAAAAGGAATGCAGGCAACTGAGGACACAAGGTGGCGCTCTAGGGAGAGCCGTAAACACTCGGCCTCTGAGAGATTCAGTCTCCGTGTCCTAGATGTCAGAAGGGGAACCATGGGGCCAGACTGTGTAGATCAAAATTTCATGGAAACAAGCAGCCTCTAGATCAAGATACAGGGAATGGTCAACCGCAGGGAAATGGCCAGAGGGGTGCCCCCCAGCCCCATCATTAATTGGGGAAACCTGCCCTGCAAAGCCCACAGCGGATTCCCTCATCCAAGAAACTGCTGGAAGCACAGGTCTAGATCTTAACCGCACTATAGTGGTCACTTTGACCCCTGATATTGCTCGGCAAGCTATTCCTACAGGAATTTCAGGTCCTATGTCACCGGGAACTTTAGGATTAATCTTAGGGAGGAGTGGAAACACTCTAAAACAGTGGTTCTCAACCTTCCTAATGCCGGTACCCTTTAACACAGCTGCTCATGTGGTGGTCACCACCAACCATAAAATTATTTCCGTGCTACTTCATAATTGTAATTTTGCTACTGTTATGAACTGTAATGTAAATATCTGATATGCAGGATGTATTTTCATTGTTACAAATTGAACATAATTAAAGCATAGTGATTAATCACAAAAACAATATGTAATTGTATATTGTAAAATATTTATTTCTAATTACAAATAAATGAAATTTTGTCTTGAATCGTGGTGTAGCATGGGTAACAGTCTTCATATGACAATAGTAAACTACATTGCTCCACTTTGCTACACCGAGGAGCAGTGTGCTGGTTCCTAAGACCATGGGAAATAGGTGTTTTCCAATAGTCTTAGGCGACCCCTGTGAAAGGGTCGTTAGACCCCCAAAGGGGTCGTGACCCACAGTTTGAGAACAGCTGCTCTAAAAGGATTAACTGTTCTGCCTGGAGTGATTGATTTCAATTATGAAGGAGAAATTAAAGTTACACTAGAATGTAATCATATTATGCAAGTTACTCCAGGACAAAGAATTGTTCAGATACTACTTCTACCTTATGTTCAGTAAGGTGAGGCTATAAATAGGAAAACAGGAATGCAAGGAGTTAGAAGTTCAGACATCTACTGGATACACAAAATTAGCAAAACCCGTCCTATATTAATTTAAGAATAGAGGGAAAACAATTTAGGAGTCTAGTGCAAACTGGAGCAGATGTAAAGTGTTATCAGCAAAGAGTTCTGGCCTCCAAATTGGTCCATGGCAGAAGCTATGGGCTCAGTTACGGGGGTAGGAATTCCTGATGATACACAACGTGGTGCTGCAGTGTTAAGATGGCAAGATGAGGAAGGACAGACAGGATGGTTTCAGCCCTACATCATCCCTAAAATTGCAGTCAACTTAAGGGGCGGGGATGTTTTATAAAGTTCACAGGCATGTATTGTTACCAGCAAAGCACTGCAGTTAATGACTCAGATGGCATATAAACTTTTTTAGGATTGGTCACCGCTCAGTCTCCTCATCCTCATGCTGATCCTATCCAAGGGAAAGGTGATAGACCTGTATGGGTGGATCAGTGGCCATTAACCAAGAAGAAATTAGGTCATATTCTTGAATTAATCCAAGAACAAATAGGAGCTGGCCACATAGAACCTTCCACTAGTCCTTGGAATACGCCTATATTTACAATCCCTAAAAAGGCGACAGGAAGATGGCGATTATTACATGATCTTAAAGCAATTAATGCTACTATGCATACAATGGCAGCTTTACAATTTGGACTCAACCAGCACCTTCACAAATGCCTTTAAATTGGTCTCTTATAGTGGTAGATCTTAAAGATTGTTTTTTCACTATTCCCTTGGCACCTCAAGATAAATACAGATTTGCATTTTCAGTGCCATCTCTTAATAATATAGAACCCATGGAAAGATATCAATGGAAGGTTTTACCTCAAGGAATGGGCAACAGCCCTACTTTGTGTCAAAAATATGTGGCTCAAGCTGTTCAGCCTTTAAGAGACAAATACTCCCAATGTTACATTATTCATTTCATGGACGACTTGCTCTTAGCAAGCCCAAGGGAAGAACAGACCTCGGCCATGTTTTCCCAATTAGAGGAGGAGCTCCCTAAATGGGGCTTAAGAATTGCTCCAGAAAAGGTACAGAAAGAAATGCTGTTCCATTATCTGGAAACCATCATTAAAAACTGATGCATTAGGCCTCAGAAGGTGGAGATAAGAAAAGACTGTCTTAAAACTTTAAATGACTTTCAGAAGTTATTAGGGGATCTTAACTGGTTAAGACCTTATCTGAAGATCTCTACAGGAGAAATGACAAATTTATTTAGTATGCTTAGAGGTGACTCTAATCTTTCCTCTCCTCGAACATTAACAGATGAAGCTAGGAATGAGTTGCTAAGAGTTGAGCAGGCAATTTCCTCAGCCCTAGTAGCATGGGTATAGCCCGAATTACCTTTATTGGGACAAATTAACCCTACTGCAAATAGTCCCACTGGAGTCATCTTTCAAAATAAAAACTCTCTTGCTATTAATGAATGAGTCCACCTAGGGGCATTAATCCTCTAAAACTGCAGTTACATATGTAGAACTAATGGTCCAATTAATATTTCAAATCAGAAAATGTTGTAAACAGCTTAGGGGGAAGAGCCTCAGTGTATCTACCTCCCCATCACTAGGAAGTAATTAAAAATGTTATTTCAGATTGATATAAATTGGCAAATTGGGTTAAGTGGATATTCAGGGGAACTTAGCTGTCATCTATTAAAACATAAATTACTACAATTTTTATATAATACCCCCATTATTATACCAAAAAGTACTAGGCAGGAACCTATTCCTGGAGCCTTAACTGTTTTTACTGATGGATCATCTAATGGGAAAGCTGCCTATCATACAGTAAATTCAGACTGAGTTTTATTGACCTGTCATACTTCTCTACAAGAACCGAACTAGAAGTTATTAAGGCTGCATTGCAGTATTTCCAAGAGCCTCTTAATATTGTCTCTGATTCATTTTACGCTGCGAACTTAGGGAATAGAATTGAAACTGCCCAGTTGAAATGGCTTAGTGACCAAAGTTTATTTAAACAAGTTCAGCAGGTTGTACAACAGGACCAATATCCTTTTTATATCACTCACATCAGGGCTCATAGTGTCTTTCCTGGTCCTTTAACAAAAGGAAATGCACAAGCTGATCAATTGGTTGCTTTATTAAAAGAAGCCTTAGAATCTCATCAGCTTTTACATCAGCCTGCCAAAATGCTGTCTAAACAATTCTCAATCACTCGACCACAGACAAAACAGATTATTAAGGAATGCCCCCGTGTATGTTACATCTACTTCAAAGGCCTAGCTCAGGAGTCAACCCTAGAGGTTTGCTAAGAGACCATATCTGGCAAATGGATGTAAGGCATTATACTTCCTTTAGACGCCTTGTGGCATTACATGTCTCTGTAGACACCTTTTCAAAAATCATATGGGCTACTGCATCTACAGGAGAAACAGCAAAACAGGTTATTAATCACTGCCTAGCTGCTTTTGCTGTCATGGGAATTCCAAAAATTATTAAAACTAAAAATAGGCCTGCTTCCACAAGCTGTCAATTCCAGGAATTTTGTAAAAGGTGGGAAATTCATCTCATTACAGAAATTCTCAAGGACAGGCCATTATTGAACGACAGCATCAGCGGCTAAAATCCCAACTTGAAAAACAAAAAGGGGGGATGATGGAGAAATCACCTGCAGGTAGGCTGCACCGAGCCTTCATTACTTTAATTTTTTTCACTTGTGATGCTGATTGAAAGACACCTATGGAGCTACATTGGTGTCAGGATAAAACAAAAGGAACTGGTCTAGTTAAATGGAAAGATCCTGAATCTGCTTCATGGAAGGGACCCGATTCATTATGAACCTTTGGGAGAGGGTATGCTTTTATATTGCCAGAAATTTTTTTCCAAATCCGTGTGTATTCCTGCTAGATATATTAAACTGCAACAGGGATCCAAGAGAAAAATTAGCCAGACTAATGAGAACCTTGCGCCTGGAGCCACACCATGCAGCTGCAGACAATCAACTCCCTCAGCCACAGAGAGCAGGGTCTCCAAGACAAAAAGCCCATAGCCCCTGTATTCTTAAGCTGAAGGTGGGGCAACATTTGTGGCTTGTGAATCAGACATAAACATTTACTAAATTTGCAATGCCTTTTCAATGAAGATATCTACTTTAATTAATAAATTAGCTTTTTGAGTTAAAATCAAAGTTTTCAGCTAAATAAAAAGGAAATGTCTTTATAAGCAATTTTATTAAGTATTCTAATAAAGTAACCAAGACCTTATATATCCAAGAAGAAATTGACAGCCAGTTTCAAATTGAATTGCTATGGAGCTGGAACAAAGAATATCCTTACATGATATTATTCTACAATGTCATTATAATTTTTGATATTTTACAACAGCATATGGTACAATTATCCCAAACAAACTTACAATCTAATTCTTTGAATGTTTGGCAGCAGTTTTAAAAAGATCATGAAAGTAATGAGGGCAGTGAGAAGGCACTTGAGAATTCTGTATTGGTCCTTCTTGCCCTTTTTGCCAAGAGAGACCCTCCCACAGCTGTTGCCTGAGCTTTCTGTTCATGCTGAGGTTGAAGCCTCGTGGTGGCTGGTACCATGGATCTGTCTCTCGCCCAGTGGTGTGAGCTGGGCCCTCCCTGGAGAAGAAACCTGGGTTTCCCAAGATATGTGATCAATGCCGGGACCCCAACAGCAGGCGAGGGGATCCCAAGGCAGGTACTGGGCGTGGAGGCCACGGGCCATAGGCTACCAAGGAGATGGAACTGAACCTCACATCACCCTGTTTGGCCCTGGAAGATGGCTGGGTTAGTCAGAGACAGGTAAGATTCCCCAGGGAAGGAACAACCTAAGACAGGCACAGTCGCAGAGGGGCCATCTGGAGAGACCTTGGGGATCAACAGAGGTGAGGCACAGACCCTCACGCCCCCAACATTTCAGGGGCTTGCACGCTTGCCTTTTCTGAGCAATGACTCCTGCCCCATGGGTGCCTTGCTTCCTCCGCCCAGGTCAGATCAGGACCCAGGTGACAGACAGAGACTTGGCTGACAGATGCCCTCTGTCTAAATCCAGCCTAACACCAGGAATGCTCAGAAGCTACTCAAGAATGCAAATAACCCTTTCCACTAATATTTACAGGGTAAAACTAAGATTGTTGTTTGAATATTAAATTTGACAATAAAATAGTAGTCAAGTTTTCAGGTTAATTTAAATTGGCAAATTGAAATAAGTGAATATTGTTATAGTAATAATAATGATAGAATACAAATATAAAGTAAGAAATTGGGTGTGACATCTTAGAGAGTGGAATGAAGTGTGAACGCCCTTAAAGAGATGTGCATGTAAGAGATAAAAAAGTTTGTACCCCACATGTAAAGACCAGATAGCAGAACATCTGGGACCCACTGATAAGACACACTGAAGACACACTGAAGATGTCTGCTTGAGCACCTGTGCTTATGTCCTTAGATAAAAGAGAGCAAGCTCCAAAGGAGATTAGAGCCGCTTGTCTGCTCCTCCACAGATGGTTGCTCTCCGCTCCCCTTCCTGCATCCTGCCTGAACTCTGAGCTCTGCCGTGGACCCTGGGTTCGAACCGTGAGCCACAAGCTGAGGCCTCTACAAGACGCCGAGCTGCAGCTGCAACGTCCAATGTCCAGTGTGTGTTTCTGTCAGCGTGGATCTCCGGGTGGCCTGCCGAGGTCTGGAAACCACCAGGACTCTGGTAAATAAACCGCGTGTGATTCGTGCATTGCCTGTCTGTCTCCTGTGTAATTTAAGCTCGGCCAATATTTAATAAGTGCCTTGAGTCATCCGTATAAGTCCATTCTATTGGCAGAGGATACTCTTGGCCACCTGTGCTTATGTCCTTAGATAAATTCTGGGACAAACGTCCAGCGTCCAGTGTGTGTGTCTGTCAGCGTGGATCTCCTGGTGGCCTGCCGAGGTCTGGAAACCACCAGGACTCTGGCAAATAAACTGCGTGTGATTCGTGCATTGCCTGTCTGTCTCCTCTGTAATTTATGCTTGGCCAATATTTAATAAGTGCCTTGAGTCATCCGTATAAGTCCATTCTATTGGCAGAGGATACTCTTGGCCACCTGTGCTTACGTCCTTAGATAAATTCTGGGACAAACTGGCGTAGTCGGCAGGATTGAATTAAAATTGAAAATTAAGGGAAGAGTGTATCCAAATTTACCAAAAAGAAAATTTTCTAAATTACTCCGAGCACAGCGGAGAACTAATTGGCGTAAGAGAGAAAAGGGGAAGTTCTAGCCCAATCTGAAGTCAAGTGCTGAGCCTGCTAAAAGCAGATAAACCGTTCACCTAAAACCGAAAGTAACTAGCTTGGAGAACCAATCCGTGTCACTTCCAAAAAACCCTGAGCTACAAACTAAAGGTCCTCCACCGTGAGGGCACGCCCAGGAGAGGCTGACTCCCAAAGGCAAGGCCGGATGGTCCTAGCAGTTTCTCTGCCCAAGCGGAGCCAAGCAGGCGGATTAGACTGTTTATGCAAGCAGGGGGCTGTGGAGGCAGCCAAGAGGAAGAAGGACACGCGAAAGGGGAAACTAGGCTTGAGAGATCGGTGGAGGGACCCGAGTTGGCGGATTATACCAACCGGCAGCTTACGTAGGCAGCACAACCGTGGCATAAACGGGACGGAGGAGTTGCGGCTGGAAGGAATAACTCTCTTGTTTCAACTTAAAAAAGAAAGAGAAAAGAAAATAAGAAAAATATTTTATGAATGAATGGCAGAGCATAAATTGAAAAACAGGATCCTGAATGTTATAAGAAAGGCTCACACATATCTCTTTCTTTGCAATCTATACCTGACTGTAGTCCAGAGGGAACCCTCCCCATGTGCCATCTATCCCTTTGGGAGAGCAGGTCCTAAAATAACAAATTGTCCGGACTGCCTTCAAGGCAAAAAAAAAGGATAAAAATGGAGAAACTCAGAATCTTCTGGCAAAGGTTAAGGAGGACTAACAAAACGCCTGCTAATATACCAGCTGAAAGCAAGTGGCATACTTTGGAGGATAGTCTTAGAGAAAAATGTAAGGTAGGATATACACCCAGGTTAGGACAGGTAGTGACTAATAATCCAGACACTCTGATACTAGTAATTAAAAGAGCACAACCAAAGGAAGTAATACCCATACTACTACACACAATTTATAACCTACAGGAAGACAATGAGAAGGGCAAAAGATTAGCACTAAAGGTGGTAGGACAGTATCAGAGCAAGCCAGCCATAGTAAGAAAAAAAATTGATAAAAAAGGAAGGAACAGAAGAAGATGGAGAGACTGTAGAATTCACCTCATTCACAAGACAGGAAATGAATGAACTTAGAGGTTTATCAGTAAAGGGAGAACGAACAGATATTGATTGCATACTGCATCTATATGAAAAGGGAGGACACACCCACATGGTCAGTGCAGATGAATTAGGACAAGTAATAGATGCAATAGAACATCCAAAATTAAGAGAGCAATTACAAAAGGATATAGATGAACAGGGAAAACGGGCACCGGCGTCTATATGGCATTGGGTGTCAAAGGCCTGGAAAAGGGCTTTTCCCCCATATAGATTTTTCCTCATCAAAATTTTCAAAACCGTGGACTAGTATAGGCCAGCTCCAACATCAATTGAGGAAATTAACTATTCTCAATGGAATATATCAAGATGAAAATCCCTGGGAAGCCACTAATGTGGAGGGCATCATAAGATGCCTAATAAAAAATGCACCCGAGGGATATAAAATACAGATGCAAAATTTATTAGCTGGATCAAGAACCGCAAATGAGATTAAGGAAAACATTATTCTCCACCAGGACATGATTACTGATAAAAAATTCACCTTTGCAGCAAAAAAGGATGAAACCCCCTTGCAAAGGGAAACACAAAACTATTCCTTTTTTACAAAAAAAGGAAGAGAAATAAGAGGTCCTCAAAACATGTAATACCAATTCATAGAATAGAGGAGGAAATTAGGGACAATCAAGACCATCTTACCACAACAAAAGGAGTATTGGAGAAATAGTAATCCTTTCTTTAAGAAAGGGTTTCAAAAAACCCCAGAGGGGGAAAAAAAACAAAAAAATTCAAATAAAAAACCCCTTCACAACATACCCACAGAGCAATGAACTGTTTCAACCCAAAAATAATCCATTCAGGCAGCAGGAAAACTACCAAGGCCCCACCCCCAAAGGAAGGGCAATTAAGGGGGCATGAGGAGAAATTAACCTTTCTTACTCTAGCGGGTGCATTCTATAAGGAAAATGATAATAGACCATATATTACCTTAAATATAAAACCCAGAAATGATCTAATTTTACTTAAAACATTCTTAATAGATACTGGATCCCAAATCTCTTTAATGACAATAGACAATGTACCTATAAAACATTATGAAAACTCAATATCCATTGGAGGAATTACAGGAAATACGATTAAGGCAAGACCAATGGACTGTAAAATACTATATAGAAACAGACAAATCAAGGTTACATTTTATACGGCCCCTAATGTAACCAATTTAATAGGAATGGATATTATAGCTATAATATATAACTCACATATTAAATTATTATCTCTTACTAAATATACAACAAACTTAGCAGTAGTACAAATTCCCCCTGTGATCCTACCTACACCAACACAGGCATCATTTACACCACAATACCCACTAAAGAGAGGACACCAAGACATCACTAAAGCTATACAGAAACTTTTAGATGAGGACATCATAGAACTAGGGAGATCACATATTACAACAGTGCAGTTTGGCCAACAAAAAACTGTCCCGACCCGCGGGTTAAGTCAACGAGGACCCTAGAGGGGGAGTGGGGATGAAAGGGACAAGAGACACAAGGAATGGAGACAAGACAAAGTTCTGATCAAGTCTCGTTTATTCAACAGTAGATCGGGGTATTTATGGGGAGAAGGAGGAATGAGGAAGTTAGTGAAAATTCCTAGCCCTAAGGCGAAACGCCTGGCTTTCGGGAGATAGGGGAAAGAGATAGGGTTTGGGGTAATAGAAAGCTAGCCCGAGGTTAGTGCTAATGTGGCTGGAGCTTACTACAAAATGGCTATTAAACACAAGTTTCCCACAGGTCCCCTTTTTCTTTAAACTTTGAAAGGCCGAATATCCTTGAGGGGACTGTGCCTGTCTTAGGTCAGGAACTACCATACGGTAACAACCTACATTACCCGTCATCGGAAAGCAGAGCAGCATAAGGCTCAGTTCCTGGCTTAGGCGGTGGTCGGTGTCACCTATAAGTTCCAGTTGCCCGTCTCTGGCTAACCAGCCCAGCGCACCAAGGTGGAAAGCTTGCTATTAGAGTAATTCCTCAATTACTCTATTAAATGTCATCGTATTCCTTGAATATTAGCGTAATTACCTCAGTTACTCTATAGAATGTTATATTTCTCCTTTTCAAGGAGTTTGCGACTTTCCTTTTTGGCCATCTCAAGTTTATGATAAGGGACCTGAATAGATTGCATCTTAACGGCATCCACTTGTTGCTTAATAAAAGCCATCAATTTATTAAAAAGAATAAGTCCTAGCGATAGGATTATTAGTAAGCCAAGCAGAGGTCCTAATAAGGGAAGGAGGTAGGGTAATATTCCATTTACCCCACTCCACAAGGGGTTGTCAAATAGTTTTCTTCTTTTTATTAGGTCTTCTTGTAGCTTCTTTATGTTATCACGAACAATGCCCGATTTATTTGCATAAAAGCAGCAGCGTTCCTGTAGAACCAAACAGATCCCTCCCTGTTCTGCTGTCAATAAATCTAATCCTCTTCTATTCTGGAGGACTACCTACCCTAAGGAGTCTGTCTGATCTTGAATATCATTAATAGTACTGGATAAGGCCTGAACATCATCAATCAGCTGATTAGAGAGTTTAGTATATGAATGAACGGCAACTCCTAATCCTGCTATTCCTGTAGCTAAAGCTCCAGAAACCCCTAATACTACTAATAGGGGAAATATTCTCAGGGCAAGTTTTTGTCCCTGGAGTTATCCTCAACTTCTTGAGTTTGAATGATTTGTTTAACTAAGCATTTGAAAGGAAATGAACTCTCCTCCATCTTGTCCTATAGGGCTGGGACCCCTGCCTAAAACCCCTCCCTTTTCTAAGAGTGGCCACAGGTGTGCCAGCAATGTCTTAACTTCCCAACTCCCACCCAAATGGACCAATGAAGATCCAGGGACACAGCTAAGGTCCTAATTAGGCTTAACCACAGAAAGACCCCAATTCAAGTGACAAATCTCTGTAACCTTCATCACTTTCCCAAGCCCCCTAATTATCCGACCCCATAAAACTCATTGTTCCTACCCGGTCCGCTCTCTCGCCTCGCTGCTGCGTCAGAAAGAAGCTGAGAGCCAAACCCGGGTTTGAATAAAGACTCTTTGCTTTTGCATCGGAAAAGGCTCCTTAGTGGTGGATTATTGGGGACCCCGAACTCTGGGCACAACATTTGGGAGCTCGTCCGGGGATTCCCAATACCCACGAGGGACCCTGATCCGGAGAGACTGTCTGACCGCGGTAAGTGTCTGTCTGTTTCTGTTCTGTGTGCGAGCTCGCTTCTGAAGTCTGTAGTGCCCAAAATGGTCTAGGTGGACGCACTAGTGGATCTCGGGCGGGGGAGGGTCAGAGGACGCTCTGATTCCCCACGAGGGACGTGGAATCCCCTCACAGGAGGGATGTGGAATCCCCTCAAACCTCTGGGACGAAGTGGGTGGCTCCTACGGGTGGGCGCACGGCCATCGTCTCGTGATCGGCTTTATTCCGCGGGTCGGGAAGGCTGCTTTGGATGTTTTTATCTGTTTGATCAGTTTGTGTGTTTTTGTGTACTTTTGTGAGCTCATTGGACAGAAGTTATGGGTCAGACTCAGGCTACCCCCTTGAGTATTATGGTTGATCATTTTAGAGAGGTTAAGAGAAGGGCTAACAACCTTAGTTTAGAAGTGAAGAAAAGCAGATGGCAAAAATTTTGTTCCAGCACGTGGCCGGCCCTCAGTACCGGATGGCCGCCAGAAGGGACTTTTGACCTCCCCACCGTTCGCCGGGTCAGAGAAATCATTTCTCGGCCAAGGGGAGGCCATCTTAATCAACTCCCTTACATTATTACTTGGCAGGATCTCGTAGAGGACCCTCCCGTCTGGATTAAACCTTTCCTAGCTCCGCACCCTCAGGAGCCGGAACCCATTCTTGCCTTGCAGGAACCGGAGAAGAAAAAGAAGGCGGTTACTTCAGAGAAGGAGAAGGAAGCCACCCTGCCATCAGCTCCTGATCCCCTCCACCCGGTTTTACAGGGGGGAACAGGAGAAGAGTTAATTTTCCCTCCCCTGTACCGGTTCCCCAGGTTACTGGAAGGGGGCGGGCTCCGGGTATGGCCGCAGTTCCGGTAGGAAGCCCACCTCTTACCAGGCAAAGGGCTCAGAGGGAACTGCATGTTGCAGCCCCTGACTCCACCATTAAGACTCTGCCCTTGCGAGCTGCGGGGCCCGCCGGACAAGGATGGCAATCAGCCCCATCACTACTGGCCTTTCACCACTAGTGATCTCTATAATTGGAAAGCTCAGAATCCTAAGTTTTCTGAGAAGCCGGAGGGCTTATCGATTTGTTAGATTCTGTTCTTTTCACCCATCAGCCTACTTGTCAGCAGCTTTTGCAGGTCCTATTCACCACCGAGGAGAGGGAGAGGATCCTCAATGAGGCCTGGAAGCTAGTCCCAGGCGTGGACGGGAACCCTAGCACCAACCAGGCTCAGATAGACACCTCCTTTCCCCTGACTAGACCTGAATGGGACTTCAACACGGCAGAAGGTAAGGAGAGGCTCCGGGTCTACCGCCAGACTCTAATGGGGGTCTCCGCAAGGCTGCTAGAAAGCCTACCAATTTGACCAAGGTAGGGAACATACAGCAGGAAAGGGATGAACCTCTAGCTGCTTTCTTAGAACGTTTCACTTACACCCCCATGGACCCAGAAGCCCCTGAGAATAAGGCAGCTGTAGTCATGAGTTTTATAGACCAGTCAGGTGCAGACATCAGAAAGAAACTACAGAGAATAGATAGATTTGGAGAAAAGAGTCTTTGGGACTTGCTAACCAAGATTGGAGCCCAAATAACTTTCAGACAAAGGGGGCCCCAGATCACCGATGGTAAAGGCCACACCATGTAGGTTCTGACTCTGAGACTGGAGGATGAGTATCGTCTCCACCAGGGGTGTGGACGGGTGGCTACAAGAATTCCCCACAGCTTGGGCAGAGATGGGGGGAGTTGGACTGGCTGCTCACAGGGCCCCAATCCTGAGGGAGCTAAAGCCTGGAGAAGGTCCAGTGAGAGTCAAGCAGTATCCTATGTCCCAGGAGGCCCGGAAGGGAATCCAGCCTCACATCAGGAGACTGCGAAGTCTAGGGGTACTAGTGCTCTGTCAATCTGCCTGGAATAGCCCCTCTTCTCCCGGTCAGAAAGCCTCACACCAATGACTATTGACTGGTGCAGGACCTCCGGGAAGTAAATAAGAGAGCCATGGATATACATCCAACTGTTCCTAACCATACACTCTCCTATGTTCCTTGACACCCTCTAGAGTCTGGTATACTGTATAGACTTGAAGGATGCCTTCTTCAGCCTGCCACTAGCGTCTCAAAGCCAACCCCTGCACGACCCGGAGGAGGAATACAGTGGGCAACTAACCTGGATGTGACTGCCCCAAGGGTTCAAGAATTCGTCTACCTTCTTCCACGAGGCACTGCACAAAGACCTCAGTGAGTACAGTAGAGAGTACTCCACTCTCACCCTCCTTCAGTACATAGATGACATCTTGATTGCTGCTGATACCGCCGAAGACTGCGAGCAGGGGACTAGAAACCTGTTGGCCACCCTGGGGACCTTAGGGTATCGGGCCTCTGCAAAGAAAGCTCAAATATGCCAAGAGAGGGTGAGTTACCTGGGATACATCCTGGAGGGTGGACAGCGGCGGTTATCAGATGCTAGAAAAGAAACTGTCCTGAAGATCCCTGCCCCCACCCCCCGAAGAGAAGTAAGGGAGTTCCTAGGGTCGGCTGGCTATTGCTGCCTCTGGATTCTGACGAACTGACCCTAGGACAGGAGATCTGGATTACAACCCCGAATGCCATTGAGGGGGTCCTAAAATAGCCTAGCAGTGCACGTATGACTCACTATCAAAGCTTGCTGCTCAACCGTTCTAGAGTGTGGTTCCATCCAAGTGTGGCCCTCAACCCTGCTACCCTGCTGCCTGACCCTGACCTAGATGCCCCGCTACATGACTGTGCGGGAATCCCGGAGCGGGTGCATAGACTCCGGAAAGACTTGACTGACCAGCCCCCCGCCCTTGATGCAGAGGCCACCTGGTTCATGGATGGAAGCAGCTTCATGTGAGATGGGTGCAGCAGTGGTCACTGACACTGACACTGTATGGGCAGAGGCTCTGCCCCCTGGGACATCAGCTCAGCGAGCAGAACTCATTGCACTCACCAAGGCACTGACACTGGTGGCTGGGAAACGGCTTAACGTCTACACAGATAGCCATTATGCATTTGCTACAGCTCATGTTCACGGGGTGATCTATCAGGAGAGAGGGCTATTGACAGCAAAGGGATGGACAACAAAGAATAAATAGGAAATTCCTGACCTGCTTGCGGCTTTGTGGCTCCCTGCTAAGCTAGCCGTTATCCACTGCCAAGGGCACCAGAAGGCAGATGACCCAGTGGCAAGAAGTAACCAAAAAGCTGATCAGGCAGTCAAAGCAGCGGCCTTGACTTTGGTCCCTACCATGGCCTTACAACTACCAGACCTCAGGGACCCAGTCTTACCAGATCAGCCTGGGTATTCTCAGGAAGAGCTGCAGTGGATCAGGAGGCTTCCCCATGTCCAGGAAATTAAAGGATGGTGGTACACACCAAACAAGGAGCTCATACTACCGGACTGGCTTGGGTTACAGTGTTAGAACACATGCACTGGTCCACTCACCTGGGGGCACGCAAATGAAAGGACTTAATCTGACATGGCAGAATTAAGACCCACCAACAAGACATCAAAATAGAATAGGTTGTATCCACCTGCAAGACCTGTCAACTCATAAACGCAAGAACCAGGCAGAGTGAAAAAGGAACCCGACTCAGAGGAACCAAGCCTGGAGCACAATGGGAGGTCGACTTCACTGAAATTAAACCAGGAAAGTATGGCTATAAATATCTTTTAGTATTTGTAGATAACTTCTCTGGATGGGTAGGAGCATATGCAGCTAAGCATGAAACAGCTTCAGATGGTAGCTAAGAGGCTGCTGGAAGACATCTTGCCCAGGTATGGTTTTCCCACTGTGATAGGGTCAGACAATGGATCAGCCTTTGTCTCACAGGTAACACAGGCAGTGGCCAAGGCCATTGAGGCAAATTGGAAATTAAGTTGTGTTTATAGGCCCCAAAGTTCAGGGCATGTAGAACGAATAAATAGAACTCTAAAAGAGACCCTTACCAAATTGACCATGGAGACTGGCGGGGACTGGGTGGCTCTCCTTCCATATGCCCTTAATCGGGTTAGGAACTCCCCTACACCCTGGGTTTTACTCTTTATAAAATCATGTTTGGCTGGCCACCCCCTATTATCTCTAATCTTAAAGCCAAATTTCTTGCAGAATTAGAAAGTCAAGAACTGTTTCTTTCCTTGAGAAGGCTCCAGAGGGCGCTCGAGGATATTTGGCCGCGCCATTTATGAAACTGACCCAGCCCCGACTCCCCGTCAGCATAAGCCCGGGGACTGGGTCTATGTCAAGAGACATCACTGGGAGACCCTTGAGCCACGTTGGAAGGGTCCCTACGTCATAGTGCTGACGACCTTCACCGCCCTCAAAGTAGACTGCGTTGCGACCTGGGTCCACCCTCCACGGGAACCTGACCCAGAGTCAGACTTCACAGCCTGAGAGTAGTCAAGGAATCCATGGCCCTTGTAAGAGAGGGATAGCAGAAGCGTAGGCTAGAAGGGAGCAGTCTCAGTCTTGGTATGAATCACTGTTTAATTGGTCCCCATGGTTAACTATTCATTTGCACCCTCATTGGACCCCTTTTGATCCCCTTAATGCTGTTAACTTTCAGTCCTTGTATTATTAACAAACTGGCCCAATTTGTCAAGGAACGCATAGGAGTAGTCCAATTAATGATTACAAACCCAGTACCAGCCTCTAGCAACAGAAGAGGCAGAAATGCATCTCTTCTCATGATTGAGACGTGTGTCCCAAGACAAGGGGGGAATGAAAGGAAATGAACTCCCCTCCATCTTGTCCTATAGGGCTGGGCCCCCTGCCTAAACCCCCTCCCTTTTCTGGGAGGGGCCACAGGTGTGCCAGCTTCCCCAACCACCAAGCAAATGGACCAATGAAGCTCCAGGAACACAGCGAGGGTCCTAATAAGGCTAAACCACAGAAAGACCCTAATTCAAGTGACCAATCTCTGTAACCCTTGTCACTTTCCTAAGCCCTCGCAATTATCCTACCCCATAAAACTCATTGTTCCGGCCCGGCTGGCTCTCTCGCCTCGCTGCTGCGCCAGAAAGAGGCTGAGAGCCAAACCTGGGTTTGAATAAAGACTCTTTGCTTTTGCATCGGAAAAGGCTCCTTAATGGTGGATTATTGGGGACCCCGAACTCTGGGCATAACAGTAGATATCTTCATTTAAAAGGCATTGCAAATTTAGTAAATGTTTATGTCTGATTCACAAGTCACAAATGTTGTCCCGCCTTTAGCTTAAGCTTTTTGTCTTGGAGTCTCCGCTCTCTGTGGCTGAGGGAGTTGATTGTCTGCAGCTGCATGGTGTAGCTCCAGGCGCAAGGTCCTCATTAGTCTGGCTAGTTTCTCTCTTTGATTCCTGTTGCAGTTTAATATTTCTAGCAGGAATCCACAGGGGTTTGGGAAAAATTTCTGGAAATATACAAGCATACCCTCTCCCAAAGGTTAATAATGGATGGGGTCCCTTCCAAAAACCAGATTCAGGATCTTTCCATCTAACTAGACCAGTTCCTTTTGTTTTATCCTGACACCAATGTGGCCCATAGAGTTTTTCCCTCAGCATAACAAGTGAAAAAAATTAAAGTAATTAAGGCTTGGTGCAGCCCACCTGCAGGTGATTTCTCCATCATCCCCCCTTTTTGTTTTTCAAGTTGGGATTTTACCCGCTGATGCTGTCGTTCAATAATGGCCTATCCTTGAGAATAATATGGTATTCATGTAATGTGATGAATTTCCCACCTTTTATAAAATTCCTGGAATTGACAGCTTGTGTAAGCAGGCCCATTTTCAGTTTTAATAATTTTTGGAACTCCCATGACCTCCAAAGCAGCTAGGCAATGATTAATAACCTGTTTTGCCATTTCTCCTATAGATGCAGTACACATATTACTTTTGAAAAGGTGTCTATAGAGACATGTAATGCCCTAAGGCATCCAAAGTAAGTATAATGCATTACATCCATTTGCCAGGTATGGTCTCTTAGGAAACCTCTAGGGTTGACTCCTGTGTTAGACCCTTGAGGTAAATGTAACACACAAGTGGGACAATCCTTAATAATCTGTTTGCCTGTGGTCGAATGATTGAGAATTGTTTCGTCAGCATTTTGGCAGGCTGATGTAAAAGCTGATGAGATTCTAAGGCTTCTTTGAATAAAGCAACCAATTGATCATCCTGTGCTTTTCCTTTTGTTAAAGGACCAGGTAAGACACTATGAGCCCTGATGTGAGTGATATAACAAGGCTATTGTCTCTGTTGCACAATTTGCTGAACTTGTTTAGATAGTAAAAATAAACTTTGGTCACTAAGCCATTTAAACCGGACAGTTTCAATTTTATTCACTAAGTTCACAGCGTAAAAGGAATCAGTGACTGTAGTAAGAGGCTCTTGGAAATCCTGCAATGCAGCCTTAATAGTTTCTAGTTCAGTTCTTTGTACAGAAGTATGACTGGTCAGTATAACTCGGTCTGAATTTACTGTATGATAGGCAGCTTTCCCATTAGATGATCCATCAGTAAAAACAGTTAAGGCTCCAGGAATAGGTTCCTGCCTAGTATTTTTTGGTATAATGATGGAGGTGTTATATCTTATCTCCACCTTCTGAAGCCTAATGCATTCATTTTCAATGATGGTTCCCAAATATTGGAAAGGCGTTTCTTTCTGTACCTTTTCTGGAGTAATTCTTAAGTCCCATTTAGGGAGTTCCTCTTCTAATTGGAAAAACATGACCAAGGTCTGTTCTAAGAGCAAGTCAACCATGTAATGAATAATGTAACATTGGGAGTATTTGTCTCTTAAAGGCTGAACAGCTTTAGCCACATATTTTTGACACAAAGTAGGGCTGCTGGCCATTCCTTGAGGTAAAACCTTCCATGGATAGCTTTTCATGGGTTCCATATTATTAATAGATGGCACTGAAAATGCAAATCTGTGTTTATCTTGAGGTGCCAAGGGAATGGTGAAAAACAATCTTTAAGATCTACCTCTATAAGAAACACATTTAAAGGGATTTCTGAAGACACTTGGAGTCCAGGTTGTAAAGTTCTCATGGTATGCATAGTAGCACTAATTGTTCTAAGATTATGTAATAATAGCCATCTCCCTGTCGCCTTTTTAGGGATTGTAAATATAGGCGTATTCCAAGGACTAGTGGAAGGCTCTATGTGGCCACCTTCTATTTGTCCTTGTATTAATTCAAGAATATGACCTAATTTCTCCTTGGCTAATGGTCACTGATCCACCCCCACAAGTCTATCACCTTTTCATCCTATAGGATCAGCATGAGGGTGAGGAGACTGATCAGTGACCATTCCTATAAAGGCTGATATGCCATCTGAGTCATTAACTGTTGTCCTTTGCTGGTAATAATAAATGCCTATAAACCTTCTAAAACATTCCAGGCCCATAAGTTGAGTGCAATTTTAGGGATGATGTAGGGCTGAAACCATCCTGTCTGTCCTTCCTCATCTTGCCATCCTAACACTGCAGCACTACATTGTGTATCATCAGGAATTCCTACCCCAACCTCCTTAACTGAGCTCATAGCTTCTGCTGTGGACCAATTTGGAGGCCATAACTCTTTGCTGATAACACTTAACATCTGCTCCAGTGTCCACTAGACCCCGAAATTGTTTTCCCTCTATTCTTAAATTAATCATAGGATGGATTTTGTTAATTTCGTGTATACAATAGATATCTGAGCTTCCAAATCTTTGCATTCCTCTTTTCCTATTTATAGCCTCACCTTGCTCAACATAAGGTAGAAGTAGTATCTGAGCCTTTGTTTGTCCTGGAGTAATTTGCATAATATGACTACATTATAGTATAACTTTAATTTCTCCTTAATAATCTAAATCAATGACTCCAGGCAGAACAGTTAATCCTTTTTGAATGTTTCCACTCCTCCCTAAGATTAATTCTAAAATTCCCGGTGACACAGGACCCAAATTCCTGTAGGAATGGCTTGCTGAGCAATATCGGGGGTCAAAGTGACCGCTATAGTACTGTTAAGAACCAGACCTGCCCTTCCTGGAGTTGCTCGGATGAGGGAATCCACTGTGGGCTTTGCAGAATAGGATTCCCCTATTAATGATGGGGGACACCCCTCTGGCCATTTCCCAGCGGTTGACCATGCCCTGTATCTTGATCTAGAGGTTTGCCCATTTCTATGAAATTTTGATCTACACAGTCTGGCCCAATGGTTCCCTTTCTGACATCTAGGACAAGGAGAGATTGAATCTCTCAGGGGCTGAGTGTTTATGCTTCTCCCTAGAGTGCTACCTTGTGTCCTTTTCAGTTTCCTATGTTCCTTTTCCCACTGTTTCTGCAGCAGCGAGTAAATTTGCTGAAAAAGTGCCTGATCCTACATTCTGACATGCTCGAATAATCTCTGTAATGGTACTATTTCTTCTCAGAGGCGTCAGGCATTTCTTACAATCAGCATTGGCATTTTCTTAAGGTAATTGCTGAATTAAAATATCTCCTGCTGTCTCATGTTGAATCTCGTTCCACTGCTGGAGTGAGATGAGCCACAAAATCAGAAAATGACTCAGTAGGTCCCTGCAGACATTTACTAAAAGTTCCCTCAGGGTCCCCTTTTGCTGGCAAAGCCCACCAAGCTTTCCAACCACAAAGTTTAATTTGGTCATATGCCTGTTGTACATATTGTAACTGATTTTGTCTATCCATATGCTGTTCTAGTCCTGCCAGAATTTCATAGGTTATTTGAGCATTCGGCCCTCTGTTTGCATGGGCTTACTCTTGACATTTCTCCAAATATTCTCCCTTTCATAGTAAACAATCTCCTCCATCCAGAGTGGCACGAGCCAGAGAATCCCAATCATAAGGAGCTAAGAATGCTTCAGAAATATTATTCATGATTTCTCCTGTAAAAGGAGCCAGTGGACTGTTTTGAACGCTTTCTCACAAGCTTTTATTATTTTTAAATCAATTTTTTATGTTGTCTCATTATCTGATTTGGGAGCTGTGGGTCAGCTACTTGTATAACAGGAAAAGCGAGCCTTTCTTCCACTGCCATGTCCTTCATTCCGGCTCTAATGGCTCTCTGTATAGATTACTCTATTGGCAGTGAATTAAATGTTTCAGGATGAGGACATGGAGGTGGAGGGAGCCATAAAGGCCATTCCTTCAATTTTTCTTCCTGCTCTTCACTAGGAGGAGGGAAGGAACCATGTGAGGAGGCTCCTCCTCAGCCTCTCTAAAAGGCTCTAGCAAAGACATTAGTATGTTCCCCACGGGAAAACAGTTTTTTGTTTTATTATTTTTGAAGTGAGTTTTTTCCCTGCTGCTGAGCTCTTTTTTTTTTTTTCTTCAAATTTTGACCAACTTTTTGCCAAACACTCAAGATCTAATGTACCTTTTCCAGGAAACCAAGGATTATGTTCTATAACATCAAACAAAACCTATAAAAAATAACTTCTGAAACATTTAATTCCTTAAGCATACAAACCAAAATTCTAATTCTTCCCTATTAGCCTGGCTGAAAAAGACATTCCCACCTTACAGATCGCAACTCTGCAGTTAGTCTGTGGGATTTGCCAGTGTTGAATATCCCTCACCTTTTCCTCAGTGAATTTTTTCCTCTTTTAGAGAGTATCTTTCAGTGTGGGAACCTCTTTCATGTCCCGCGTGGTTCAGGGCTCCCATTCAGGGTTTGGGTTCTGGAGGAGGCCACATGCAAATGAAAAGAGACTAGAAAAGTATTAATTTGGGAATATTGATGGGCCGGGCAGGAGCCTTCCTCTAGTGGAAAGGATTACCCCTTGCCCTGGTCTGGCTATCCCTTTTAATGAGACTTTGGGACATACCCACAGACTTTAGGCATGAATTTTCCATAACGAAAATACAAAAGACAAACAGAGGTGGAGGCCACTTCAGGCTTCAGCTAACAATGTCTCAACTAAACAATGCGTACTTAGAGCAATTGGGGTTGTTGACTAGCCTTCTGGGTTTCCTGTCCACATCCTTCTATTAGTGAAGCAATGTTCGGTTTCTGGCATTTCAGCATTTCGTATAATACTGCTTTGATGTTGATGAACTCCTTTAGCTTTTTCTTATCTATGAAGCTCTTTATCTGACCTTCAATTCTGAATGATAGCTTTGCTGGGTAGAGTAATCTTGGTTCTTGCTATTCATCACTTTGAATATTTCTTGCCACTTCTGTC
Source organism: Lasiurus cinereus (assembly GCA_011751065.1). Classification (NCBI taxonomy): domain Eukaryota; kingdom Metazoa; phylum Chordata; class Mammalia; order Chiroptera; family Vespertilionidae; genus Lasiurus; species Lasiurus cinereus. Next base: position 25,205 of record JAAGEH010001256.1, read on the forward strand.
TGGCCTACATAGTTTCTGTTGAGAAATCAGCTGACAATCATATGAGTGCTCCATTGTAGGTAATTAACTTTTTTCTCTTGCTGCTTTTAATATTCTTTCTTTGTCTTTTGCTCTTGGTATTTTAATTATGATGTCTCTTGGTGTGATTCCCTTTGAATTCCTTTCGTTTGGGGTTCTGTGCACTTCCTGGCCTTGTAAGTTTATTTCTTTCACCAGGTGTGGAAGTTTTCAGTCATTATTTCTTTAAATAGGTTTTCAGTATCTTGCTCTCTCTCTTGTTCTGGCACCCATAATTCTGATGTTGGTAAACTTGAAGTTGTCCCAGAAGCTCCTTACACTATCTTCCAATTTTGGATATTTTTTTCTTTTTGCTTTTCCAGTTGAGTGTTTTCTACTTCTTTGTATTTAAAATCTTCGACTTGATTCTTGTGTTCCTCTTGTCTGCTATTAGGTTTCTGTATAATATATTTTATTTCAGTCAGTGTATATTTAATTTCTAGTTGGTCCTTTTTCATCTCTTCTTGGGTCTGGCTAAATTTATCCATCTTTTTTAGGAAATTCTTGAAAAACCTTATAACCATGGTTTTGAACTCTATAATCCATTGTTTATTTTTCTTCATTTCTTTCATTTGTGATATGTTCCTTTGTCTCCACATTTTTGCTGCTTCCCTGAGTTGGTAGAGTAGCTTTGTGTGCTAGGTGTCCTATATGGCCTAGTAGCTCTGCCTCCCCAGTTTCCTGAGGTGGACTCTCTTGGTGCACCCCTTTGTGGACTGTGTGTACAGCCTTGTTGTAGTTAAGTCTTGATTGTTATTGGAATCACTGGGGGGATTGACCTCCAAGCAAATTGTTTGTGGAGATCAGGTGTGTCTATGCTGGGAGAACTTCTGTGCTGGAGTCAGCCTATTGATACAAGACTTGCAAAATTGCAAAAGCCTCTGTGTTCAACTTGGATGTGGCAGTGTCTCAGGGCTGAGCAGACAGACTTGGCTTCCTGTCAGCCCTGCCCTATGTGGCCGCTGGGTCTCAGTGTCCCTCACACTCACGTACCTCCATATCTCTGACTTTCACAGCTCCCCTGAGTTTCTGTGTGCTCCGGGGACCCATATGATTCTGGATCCCCAGAGTATCGCAAAAAACTGGGGTTCAGTTCAGTCGGAACTGGATTTCTGTGCAGTTGGGAGGTTCTGTCTTCCTCCCACTAGAGAAAGCCAGTAGCACAATCAGCAGTCAGTCTTCTCTGCATGCATTTGTGGGCATGCCTGCGGACCTCTGCCTTTTGAGACTCCCCTAAGTTTCTGTGCACTCCTCCCTTTTATGACAGTCCAGACTCCCCCTGTATGAGTGTTGCCCAGAACTGAGGTTCAGTGCAGTTGGTACTGGGGTTCAGTGCAGTCTGGAGTTTCTGTCTCCCTCCCACTAAAGGAAGCCAGCCAGGCACATCACCACCTGTCTTCTCCCAGTGCATGTCTCTGTACCTCAGCTTTCTGCAGCTCCTCTGAATCTCCATGAGCCCCTCTCTTTCCTTCTAGTTGTAGGATTTCTACTCAACTAGCTTTCCTGTGGTTATGGATGTTGTTTGTTCAGTGTTTTAGCTGTAGTTGTGAAATTGCTGTGTGAGACAGCAGTTTAGGTATTCACTTATGCTGCCATCTTGGTTTCTCCAGCTGTTTCAAATTCTAGGAATTTCAACATTAAAACAATCTGCTTACTATGGATTTTAGCACATTTAACAACAAAAACTATACAAATACACAGGGGGAGAGAGAGAAAGAAAGAGAGAGAGAGAGAGAGAGAGAGAGAGAGAGAGAGAGAGAGAAGAGAGGGAAATGGAAAAGCTTCTTTTTCAGAAGACTGTTTGGTGTAATTAATGATAATATTATAAAATCACTTTTTTCAATCACTGATATCATAATATATTCAAACAAGAATTATTATTGGGTCTATAGCATTGAGTGCAAGTTAATTGGGGAGCAGACTATTAACAAATTCAAAGTATTTTTTAATGTATAAATCTAGTGGGAGCCTCTATCAAGTTATCAAAATCTGCATCCCACTTTTTAAAAATATCTTTATTATTGAAATATTACATTATAAATATCTCTTTTTTTCTTACATTTTTCTTTTTTTTTATTTTTATTTTTATTAATTTTTTATACATATCTCCCCATTACCCCCCCTCCCTCCCAAGCATACCCCAACCCCCCAGTGTCTATGTTCATTGGTTATGATTATATGCATAGATACAAGTCCTTTGATTGATCTCTTATCTACCTCACCTAACTTTAATCTTACTGCTGTAATTTCACAGTCTGTTTGAAGCTTTACTGTCTCTGTATCTATCCTTTTGTTCATCAGTTTATAATGTTCTTTATTATCCCCCAATGAGTGCGATCATGTGATGGTTCTCCTTCATTGACTGGCTTACTTCACTAAACATAAGGCTCTCCAGTTCCAACCAGGTTGCTGCAAATGGTAAGAATTCATTCTTTTTAATGGCTGCATAGAATTCCATTGTGTAGATGTACCACAGTTTTCTGATCCACTCATCTGCTGACGGGCACCTAGGCTGTTTCCAAATTGTGGCTATTGTAAATTGTGCTGCTATGAACATAGGGGTGCATAAATCCTTTCTGATTGGTGTTTGTAATTTCTTAGGATAAATTCCTAAGAGTGGTATTACAGGGTCAAATGGGAGATCCATTTTTAGTTTTTTGAGGAAACTCCATACTGTTCTCCACAGTGGCTGTACCAGTCTGCATTGCCACCAACAGTGCACAAGGGTTCCTTTTTCTCCACATCCTCGCCAATACTTGTCGTTTGTTGATTTGTTGATGATTGCCATTCTGACAGGTGTAAGATGGTATCGCATTGTCATTTTGATTTGCATCTCTCGGATGATTAATGACTTTGAACATGTTTTCATGTGTCTCTTGGCCTTCCTTCTGTCGTCTTTTGAAAAGGTTCTATTTAGGTCCGTTGCCCATTTTTTTATTGGATCCTTGATCTTCCTTTTATTAAGTTGTATAAGTTGGTTGTAGATTTTGGAGATTAAACCTTCATCAGTGATAGCATTTGCAAATATGTTCTCCCATGCATTGATCTTTCTTGTTGTTTTGTTGATGGTTTCTTTTGCTGTGCAAAAGCTTTTTATTTTGATGTAGTCCCATCTGTTTATTTTTTCTTTAGCTTCCATTGCCTTTGGAGCAGTATCACTGAAGAAGTTTTTTCGGCATATATCTGAGATTGTGCTGCCTGTGGATTCCTCTAGTATTTTTATGGTTTCCCTTCTAATGTTTAAGTCCTGTATCCATTTTGAGTTTATTTTTGTATTTGGTGTAAGTTGGTGGTCCAGTTTCAATTTTTTGCATGTATCTGTCCAATTTTCCCAACACCATTTATTGAAGAGGCTATCTTGGTTCCATTGAATGTTCATGCCTCCTTTGTCAAATATTAATTGAGCATAGTGGTTTGGGTGGATATCTGGGTTCTCTATTCTATTCCATTGATCTATATGTCTGTTCTTGTGCCAGTACCAGGCTGTTTTGAGAACAGTTGCTTTGTAGTATAGCTTGACGTCTGGTATTGAGATCCCACCTACTTTATTCTTTTTTCTCAGAATTGCTGTAGCTATCCGTGGTCTTTTCTTGTTCCAGATGAATCTATGAAGAATTCTTTGTAGGTCTGTGAAATATGTCGTTGGTATTTTAATCGGTAGTGCGTTGAATCTGTAGATTGCTTTGGGTAGTATGGACATTTTAATGATGTTGATTCTCCCAATCCATGAGCATGGTATGCTCTTCCATCTGTTAACATCTTCCTCTATCTCTTTTTTCAGTGTCCTGTAGTTTTCTGCATAAAGGTGTTTTACCTCTTTAGTTAGGTTTATTCCTAGGTATCTTAATTTTTTTGGTGCGATGGTAAATGGGATTGCTTTTTTAGTTTCTCTTTCTATAATTTCACTGTTAGTGTAGAGAAATGCCACAGACTTCTTAGCATTAATTTTGTATCCTGCTACATTGCCGAGTTCATTAATTAAGTCAATTAGTTTTGGAATGGAGTCCTTTGGGTTTTTTATGTACAATATCATGTCATTTGCAAAGAAGGACAGTTTTACTTCTTCTTTTCCAATTTGGATGCCTTTTATTTCTTCTTGTTGTCTAATTGCAATGGCTTATACTTCCAGTACTATGTCGAACAGGAGAGGTGAGAGTGGGCATCCCTTTCTTGTTCCTGTTCTTAGGGGAAATGGTTTTAGTTTTTGCCCATTGAGTATGATATTAGCTGTGGGTTTATCATATATGGCTTTTATGATGTTGAGGTATGATCCTTCTATTCCCACTTTGCTGAGCGTTTTTATCAAGGAAGGATGTTGGATTTTGTCAAATGCTTTTTCTGCATCAATTGATATGACTATGTGATTTTTATCTCTCAATTTGTTTATGTCATGTATCACATTTATTGATTTGCGGATATTGAACCATCCCTGCATTTCTGAGATGAATCCTGCTTGGTCATGGTGTATGATCTTTCTGATGTACTGCTGGATCCGGTTTGCTAGAATTTTGTTGAGGATTTTGGCATCTATGTTCATGAGAGATATTGGCCTATAATTCTCTTTCATTGTGTTGTCTTTATCTGGTTTTGGTATTAGGGTGATGCTGGCTTCATAGAAGGTGTTTGGTATTATTCCTTCTTCTTGAATGTTTTTGAATAGTCTGAGGAGGATAGGTTCTAATTCTTCCTTGAATGTTTGGTAAAACTCTCCTGTGTAGCCATCTGGACCCGGGCTTTTATTTGCTGGAAGCTTTTTGATGACTGCTTCAATTTCTTCCATAGTTATTGGACTATTGAGATGGTTGGCTTCCTCCTCATTGAGTTTTGGGAGGTTATATTTTTCTAGGAAATTGTCCATTTCTTGCAGGTTATCCAATTTGTTGGAATAGAGTTGTTGATAGTATTTTTTAACAATCCTTTGTATTTCCACAGGTTCTGTTGTTATTTCTCCTCTTTCATTTCTGATTTTGTTTATGTGGGTCTTCTCACTTTGCTTCTTGGTGAGCCTGGCTAGGGTTCCATCAATCTTGTTTATCCTTTCAAAGAACCAGCTCTTTGTTTTGTTGATCTTTTGAATTGTTTCTTTGGTCTCCAAGTTGTTTATCTGCACTCTGATCTTCACTATTTCCTTCCTTCTGAGTACACTGGGATTTTCTTGTTGCTCACATTCTAGCTCTTTGAGTTGTAGGTTTCGGTGATTTATTACCATTGTTTCCTGTTTTTTGTAGTAGGCTTGTAGGGCTATGAACTTCCCTCTCAAGACTGCTTTCACTGTGTCCCATAAATTTTGTATTGTTGTGTTGTCATTGTCATTTGTTGCCATGATGATTTTATTTCTTCCTTGATCTCTCTGGTTACCCAGTCATTGTTTAGTACCATGCTGTTTAGTCTCCATGTGTTTGATTTTTTTCTGTTGTTTTTGTTATAGTTGATTTCCAGTTTTATGCCACTGTGGTCTGAGAAAATGCTTGATATGATTTCTATCTTCTTGAATTTGAAGAGACTTTTCTTATGACCCAACATATGATCTATCTTTGAAAATGTCCCATGTGCACTGGAGAAGAATGTATATTCTGTGGCTTTGGGATGAAATGTTCTGAAGATGTCAATTAATTCCATCTGTTCTAGTGAGTCATTTAGGATTGATGTTTCTTTTCTGATTTTTTGTTTAGAGGATTTGTCCAATGTTGACCGTAGGGTATGAAAGTCTCCTACTATGATTGTATTGCTGTCAATCTCTCCCTTAATATCCTCCAAGAGTTTTTTTATGTATTTAGGTGTTCCTATATTGGGCGCATATATGTTTACCAGATTTATTTCTTCTTGTTGGATTGTTCCCTTTAGTATTATGAAGTGGCCTTCTTTACTCTTGTTATGTCTTTCACTTTGAGATCTAATTTGTCAGATATAAGTATTGCAACCCCAGCTTTTTTTTCATTTCCATTTTCCTGAAATACCATGTTCCATCACTTCACCCTCAATCTGTGTGCATCTCTTTTCCTAAGGTGGGTTTCTTGCAGACAGCAGATATATGGATCATGTTTTCTTATCCAATCGGTTACCCTATGTCTTTTGATTGGAGCATTTAATCCGTTTACATTTAAAGTTATTATTGATAAGTACTTATCTGTTGCCATTTTTAGTCCTTACCCCCGAGTTCCTTCTTCGCTTCCTCTTTCTTTTTATTACAGCAGACCTTTTAACATTTCGTGCAGTGCTGGTTTGGTGGTAACATATTCCCTTAGTCCTTTTTTGTCTGTGAAGCTTTTGATTTCACCTTCAATTTTGATTGAGAGTCTTGCAGGGTACAGTATTCTTGGATTCAGACCCTTCCTTTGCATGACTTTGTATATTTCATTCCATTCCCTTCTGGCCTGACGAGTTTCTGTTGAGAAGTCAGTAGTTAGTCTTATGGGGGTTCCTTTGTAGGTAACTTTCTGTTTCTCTCTGGCTGCTTTTAAGATTCTTACTTTGTCGTTGGTGTTTGCCAATTTAATTATAATGTGCCTCGGTGTTGGTTTGTTGGGGTTCGTTTTGCTTGGCACTCTGTGAGCTTCTTGGATTTGTGTGGGTTTTTTCTTTTCTATATTGGGGAAATTTTCTGTCATTATTTCTTCAAACACATTCTCTAAACCTTGTTCAGTTTCCACTCTTTCTGGAACCCCAATTATGCAGATGTTATTTTCTTTCATGTTATCCCAAAGTTCCCTTAGACTCTCCTCTTGCTTTTTAACTTTTTTTTTCTAGAAGCTGCTGTACTTGGGTATTTCTTCCTACCGTGTCTTCTAGCTCACTGATGCAGTCCTCTGCTACTTCTAGTCTACTTTTGATGCTTTCCATTGTGTTCTCTATAGCAATGATGTCATTATTCATTTCTTCTTGTTTATTCTGCTCCTCCTCTAGTTTCTTCTGCGTTTCTTCTTCATGCTTCTTCACCTCCTCTAGGTTCTTACTCATATTGTCAAATTTGTCTTCCATTCTTTTCAACCACATTATGACAATTTCTCTGAACTCTTTCTCTGGTAGGCTTATTTGTGGTTCTATTTCATTTACTTCCTTTCCTGGTGAAACCTGCCTTTCTGTCTTTGTGGGCTGTTTCTTTTTCTGCCATGGTCTTTCTTCTCTGGGTGTCTGGTTATGTAGTGCTCTCTCCTACGTTGATTGAAAGGCACAAACTACAACACGACCAGGTACAGCACACAAGGCACTGAGTAGAGATGTATTCAAGATGTTAATAATCACAAATAAGGTGACCACCAATGAAGGACAAATTAGGGGTAAATAGAGAAAGAAGAAGAGGGAAATGAGGAAGAAAGAAAAGAAAGAAGTGCCAAAATCAAATTGGGAGAGTGAGAAAAAAAAGATAAATAAATGAACAATAAAATAAAATAAAATAAGAAAATAAAAAGGAGAAAAAGGAGAAGGAAAGAGGAAGAGAAAAAAGTCAGAGAGAAAAGAAAGTGTATAAGAGAGAAAAGAGGAACAAAATATAGATGTCAGGAGACAATAGAACAGTCACTAATCCCAATAAAGGCCAGCAACCAGTACCTAGAGATTAATGCAAATTGCAAATAGCAACTGGTATCGAGGGAGATGAGGGAAAAGAGAGGTAGAAAAGAAAGCAAGCAACAAGCAAAATAAAACAAGTAGAATAAACTAAAACAGTCTCTCAGAAAAAAATTTCAAAAAATCGATATAATCACTTTTCAGGCAAATAGCAACAAAAGGACATAGAGAATAAACAACTTTTTGGCTAGTGAAGACAAGAGGGGAGAGGTTTGTGTGGACTTGTAGTAGGGGATTTGAAATTAGATATATAAATGTGTTGAAATTTTAACCAGGTAAAGAGAAAAATAGGGAGAATCTATAGTTGGAAAAGGGAAAGAGAAACAAGACAGCAAAATGGGGAAAGTTAGGAGGAAAGTGTTGGCATAAAGGTGGAGTTGAGTTGGAGTAAAATTATGCTAAAGGGAAGATGAAAATAGAATGTAGAACTCTAATCCTGAAATAAAATAAAGAGAAAACAAAATGATACTTTTTTTCCCCAAAACGGTAAAGTAGTAGTAGTAATTAATAATACTAGTTTAAAACAAAAATGTAATAATTATAAAGGTAAAATCAATTGCGGCAGAAAGAAAAAAAATTCTTTTAATTAAAATTTGTGAAAATGAAAAATAAAGAATTAAAATTTTTAAAAAAAGAAAAAAGAAAAATGGAAAATAAAAAAAATAAAAAAATAAAAAATAAAAAAAGAAGAAAAATAGAATGGTCCTTCACTTCCACTATTATTCTGCTTGGAACTCCTGTTTCCCAGTAGGGGAGGTATTGCAGTTCCCTGTGTTCCCCTCTTGATGTTTTTATCTCTTTTTTTCTTGTGGTTATGCGAGAGTCAATTTGTGTGTCATCCATTGGGTGGCAGTGTTTCAGAATTGATCTCTGAGACAAAGCACAGGACCTCTCTAGGCTGTGCTCAGATCCTGCTACTCTGTGGTTCTCAAAAACCAGTTTGTGGGAGTTTTGCAGCCTGGACACTGCAATAACTCCCAGGTTGTCCCTCTGTCTCAGAGAAAAAGAAAAAAAAAAAGAGTCATTTTCCGGAGCTCTCCTCTGTCAACAGCCCAGAGGGTTTGCCTTCACACTCAGGGATCATGCCCTGACCACCTCTGCGGACCTCTCCAGAGGCAGCTTTCCCGCAGCCCGGCTCCCACAGTGTGCGCGTCTCTCCCCTGCGGGGGTAGGAGACCTCACCCTGGCCCAGGCGAAATCTGACCCTTCCGAGCATTTGCGCGCCCTGTGAATCTCTGAATCCTCCGCCTGCATGTCTGTGCCGCCTGGGAAGACGTGCTCTGGGTCCTGGCTGCTCTGTGGGTGCCTCTGTCAGCCGCAGCTTTCAGACCTCGGCAGACATCCACCTCCCCCTTAAGTCAGGCGCAATGTGACCTTTCCGTGTGCTCTGTGGATCTCTGGTTCCGCCGCGTGTCTGCGCCGATTGGAGAGCGGAGTTCTGGGTCCCCGGGTTCCTGGCTGCTCCATGGGTGCCTAGCCGAAGGCTTCAGAGCGCCGCAGACATCCACCTCCCACTGCAAGATGGCTCGGGCTCCGCGTTCGTGCTGGTGGCTCTGGCCAACAAAAACCTCGTGGCAGTGGGGCTGCCTGGCCGGGAGAGCCCCTTCCAGCAGTTCCCCGCCTTCCCCTGGAGGACAACTGACTCCTAGCTTGCCAACAAACACTCCCAATGCAACTCTCAGCCGCTCTCTCTCCCTCTGCCCAGCGACAAAGCTCCAGACGTGTCCGTCTACTCCGCCGCCATTTTCTCCTCCCCCCTTATTAATATCTTTATTGTTGAAATTTTATATTACATTACCACTTGCAGCCACTCCCCTCCCCACCCCAGGTCCTCACCACCTCATTGTCTGAGTCCAAGAATGATGCATATATGCATACAAGTTCTTTGGTAGATCTTGTCCTACCTTTCCTCCCCTCTGAGGTTCAGCAGTTTATTTATGCTACTATGTTTCTGGCTCTATTTTTGTACACCAGTTTATTTGTTTCATTGGATTCCACATGAGTGAGGTCATGTAATACTTATCTTTCTGTGATTGGCTTATTTCGCTCAGCATTATACTCTCCAGGTTCCTCCATTCTGTTGCAAATGGTATGTACCAAAGTTTTTTTTCCCATTAATCTGGCTATTGCCAGTACTTAGCTGTTGTAAATGACGCAACTACGAATGTACGGGTGCATATATTTTTTCTGATGAGTGTTTCAGGTGTCTTAGATATATTCCTAGAAGTAGGATCACTGGGTGAAATGGGAGTTTTGTTGTGTTTTTGTGTGTTTTTTTGAAACTCCATACTGTTTTACCATAGTGACTGTGCCAGTCTGCATTCCCATTCGCAGTGTACAGGATGGATTCTCTTTTCTCCACATCCTCACCCACACTTGTCATTTGTTGATTTGTTGATGGTAGCCATTCTGACAGGTGTGAGGTGAAACCTCATTGTCGTTTTGACCTGCATCTCTCAGATGATTAGTGACATTGAACATGTTTTCATATGTCCCTTGGCCTTCTGTATGTCTCTTTTGAATCAGTGTCTATTTAGGTTTTTTTGCCCATTTTTAAATTGGATTTTGTGAAAGTAGTGATAGCCACATCCTGTGTGGCTTGAGTTTAGGATCTGGAGAAGGGCTGTGCACAAATGAAGAGACTAGACGAGAAATAAGAATTTGGAAATCACAAGGGGCCAGGAGGAGACCCAACTCAAGTGGAAGGGCTTCACTGGTGCCCAGACCTTGCCAGCTTTTTATGAAATTTTGGATATACATATTACCTTTATTCATGCAGGCAATTCCAGTAGTAGACAGACTATCTTAAAGGTCAGTAAATATTAGCAAAGATTTACTTTAAGAATATTAGGTCAAGAATTTGCTTGAGCCACCATTGTCTTGACTAAACAATCAGTGCATAATTTTTAGCCCTTGCCAAAGCTCAAGGTCCATCAGCATTTTGGGTTCCCTGTTTACACTTTCCTGATAGTGTAGACAATGAATCCCTCGTATAATTAGTAACTTTGAGCATGTTTTCACATGTCTCTTAGCTTTCCTTCTGTATGTCCTCTTTTAAAAAGTATCTATGTAGGTCCACAGCCAATTTTTGATTGGATTGTTTATCTTCCTTTTGTTAAGTTATATGAGTTCCCTGTAAATGTTAGAGATTAAACTCTTATCGTTGATACCATTGACAAAAATGTTCTCCCATGCAGTATGCTTTCTTGTTGTTTTGTTAATGGTTTCATTTACTGTGCAAAAGCTTTTAATTTTGATGTAGTTCCATTTGTTTATTTTCTCTTTAGTTTCAGTTACCCTAGGAGAAGTATCAATGAAGAAATTGCTTCATCATATATCTGAATTTCACTGCCTATGAATTCCTATAGTATTTTTATGGTTTCCCATCTTATGTTTAAGTCCTTTATTTTGTGTACGGTGTAAGTGGGTGGTCTAGTTGCATCTAGTTGCATCTTTTTGCATATATCTGTCCAATTTTCCCAACACCATTTATTGAAGAAACTGTCTTACCTCCTTTGTTGAATATTAAGTGGGCATAGTGATTTGGGTCAATTTCTAGGTTCTCTAGTCTCTTCTTGTGGTAGTACCAGGCTGTTTTAAGAACAGTGGCTTTGTAATACAGCTTGAAATCTGGTATTGAGATCCCATCTACTTTGTTCTTCTTTCTCAGAATTTCTGTGGCTGTTTGGGGTCCTTTTTATCCCACATGAATTTTTTTGGAACATTTGTTATAGATGTGTGATATTTTATGGGGATTGCATTGAATATATAGATTGCTTTGGGTAGTATGGACATTTTGATGATGTTGATTCCCACAATCCAAGAGCATGGTATGCTCTTCCATCTGTTTGTGTCTTTTTCAGTGTCCTGTAGTTTTTTGCATATAGGTCTTTTACCTCCTTAAGTTTATTCCTAAGTATCTTAATTTTTTTTTGGAGTGATGGTAAATCGGATTGCTTTTTTAGTCTCTCTTTATCTAAGTTCACTATTGGTATAAAAACATGCCAAAGATTTCTTGGCATTAATTTTGTGTTCTGCTACATTACCGAATTCATTTATTAAGTCTAATAGTTTTTTAATATATTTTATTGATTTTTTACAGAGAGGAAAGGAGAGGGATATGTCGGAAACCAAACATTGTTCTCACTAAATGGATGTAAACAGGAGGCCAGAAGGCTGGTCAACCTTAACTGCTCTGCAAGGTCAGAGCTAATTACTCACTGTTTAGATGAAAACATTGTTAGCTAAAGCAGCCTCTACCTATTTGTTTCATGTTAATTTATGTTTTGTTATTTCCTGCCTAAAGGCTAGGGGTGTGTTCCAAAGCCTTAATAAAAGGGAGAAAAAGGCCAGAGCAAGTGCCACTCCTATCCACTAGAGTAGTGGTTCTCAATCTTTCTAATGTCTCGACCCTTTAATACAGTTCCTCATGTTGTGGTGACCCCCGACCATACATCATAACTGTAATTTTGCTATTATTATGAATTATAATGTAAATACCTGTGTTTTCCGATGGTCTTAGGTGACTCCTGTGAAAGTGTCGTTTGAACCCCAAAGGGGTCGTGACCCACAGGTTGAGAACCACTGCACTAGAGGAAGGCTCCTGCTTGGCCCCCCAATATCGCCAAATTAATATTTTCTAGTCTCTCATTTCGTTTGTGTGCGGCCTCCTTCAGAACCCAAACCCTGAACCGTGCGGGACATGGAAAGAGGTTCCCTGACCAAGAGACGTCTGGAGAAGGTATTGTTCACATAAGAGCAAAGGAAGAAAAATTCACCAAGGAAAATGGTGAGGGAAGATTCACCTAGGAAAAGGTGAGGGGAATTCAATGTACGCAAAGCCCACGGATTAACTACAGAATCGTGATCTGTAAGTAGGGTGAGAACGTCTTTTGCAACCAGGCTAATGGGGAAGAATTAGGTTATAAATATAACAGTAAACTTTACTATAGAATTTTGGTTTATATGCTTAAGGAATTAAAAGTCTCAGTAGATATTCTTTTATAATTTTTGTTTGACTTTATAGAATATAACCCTGGTTTCCTGAAAAAGGTACATTAGTTTGTGTGTGTTTGGCAAACATTGGTCAAAATTAAAAAGAGAGCTCAGCAGCAGGGAAAAAACTCACTTCAAAAATAATAAACCAAAAAACTGTTTCCCCGTGGGGAACATACTCTTGCGATGGCTAGAGCCTTTTAGTGAGGCTGAGGAGGAGCCTTCTCCCCTGGTTCCTTCTGCTCCTCCTAGTGAGGAGCAGAAAAAAAATTGAAGGAAAGGCCCTTTGGGCCCCCTCCACCTCCAAGTCCTAATCCTGAAACATTTAATTCACCACCAATAGAGTCATCTGTACAGAGAGCCATTAAAGCAGGAATGAAGGACATGTCGGTGGAAGAAAGGCTTGCTTTTCCTAATATACAGCTCCCAAATCAGATGATGAGACAACATGAAAAAATTGATTTTAAAATGATAAAAGCTTTTTGAGAAAGCATTGTTCAAAACGGTCCAACGGCTCTTTTTACAGGAGAAATCATGAATAATATTTATGAAGCATTCTTAGCTCCTTATGAATGGTATTCTCTGGCTCGTTCAACTCTGGATGGAGGAGATTATTTACTATGGAAGGGAGAATATTTGGAGAAATGTCAAGAGCAAGCCCTTGCAAATGGAGGGCCGAATGCTCAAATAACTTATGAAATGCTGGCAGGACTGGGACGGTATATGGATGTACAAAATCAGTTATAATATGTACAAGAGACATATGACCAAATTAGACTTTGTGGAAGGAAAGCTTGGTGGAATTTTCCAGCAAAAGGGGACCCTGAGGGAGCTTTTAGTAAATGTCTGCAGGGACCTACAGAGTCATTTTCTGATTTTGTGGCTCGTCTCACTCGAGCAGTGAAATGACAGATTCAACACCAGACAGAAGAGATATTTTAATTCAGCAATTAGCTTATGAAAATGCCAATGCTGATTGTAAAAAATGCCTGATACCTCTGAGAAGAAATAGTACCATTACAGAGATGATTCGAGCATGTCAGAATGTGGGATCAGGCACTTTTCAAACTAATTTACTTGCTGCTGCAGTAGCAGTGGGAAATGAAAGGTGTTATACGTGTGGAAAAACAGGACATTTCCAAAAGGAATGTAGGCAATTGAGAAGGACACAAGGTAGCACTCTAGGGAGAGGCATAAACACTCAGCCTCTGAGGGATCCAGTCTCTCGGTGTCCTAGATGTCAGAGAGGTACCCATTGGACCAGACACTGTAAATCAAAATTTCATAGAAATGGGCAGCCTCTAGATCAGTGGTTCTCAACCTGTGGGTCACGACACTTTCACAGGGTCGCCTAAGACCATCGGAAAACACAGGTATTTACATTATAATTCATAACAATAGCAAAATTACAGTTATGAAGTATGGTTGGGGGTCACCACAGCATGAGGAACTGTATTAAAGGGTCGCGGCATTAGGAAGGTTGAGAACCACTGCTCTAGATCAAGATACAGGGCATGGTCAACCGCCAGGAAATGGCCAGAGGAGTGCCCCCCAGCCCCGTTATTAATAGGGGAAACCTGCCCTGCAAGGCCCACAGTGGATTCCCTCATCTGAGCAAATCCAGGAAGTCCAGGCCTAGATCTTAACAGCACCATAGTGGTCACTTTGGCTCCTGATAGTGCTCGGCAAGCTATTCCTACAAGAATTTGGGTCCTATGTCACCGGGAACTTTAGGATTAATCTTAGGGAGGAGTGGAAACACTCTAAAAGACTAACTGTTCTGCCTGCAGTCATTGATTCAGATTATGAAGGATAAATTAAAGTTTTACTAGAATGTAATCATATTATGCAAATTACTCCAGGAAAAAGAATTGCTCAGATACTACTACCTTATTTTCAGCAAAGTGAGGCTATGAATAGGAAAGAGGAATGCAAGGATTTGGAAGCTCAGACATCTATTGGATACACGAAATTAGCAAAATCCATCCTATGATTAATTTAAAAATAGAGGGAAAACAATTTCGGGGTCTAGTGGCCACTGGAGCAGATGTTAAGTGTTATCAGCAAAGAATTCTGGCCTCCAAATTGGTCCACGGCAGAAGTCATGGGCTCAATTAAGGGGGTAGGAATTCCTGATGATACACAATGTAGTGCTGCAGTGTTAAGGTGGCAAGATGATGAAGGACAGACAGGATGGTTTCAACCCTACATCAACCCTAAAATTTCAGTCAATTTATGGGGCCAGGATATTTTAGAAGGTTTACAGGCATGTATTGTTACCGGTAAAGGACAGCAGTTAATGACTCAGATGACATATCAACCTTTATAGGAGCGGTCATAGCTCAGTCTCCTCACCCTCATGCTGATACTATGCAATGGAATGGTGATAGGCCCGTATGGGTGGATCAGGGGCCATTAACCAAGGAGAAATTAGGTCGTATTCATGAATTAATACCAGAACAAATAGAAGCTGGCCACATAGACCCTTCCACTAGTCCTTCGAATACGCCTATATTTACAATCCCTAAAAAGGCAACAGGAAAATGGTGATTATTACATGATCTTAGAGCAATTAATGCTCCTATGCATACCACGGGCGCTTTACAACCTGGACTCCCAGCACCTTCACAAATGCCTTTAAATTGGTTTCTTATAGTGGTAGATCTTAAAAATTGTTTTTTCACCATTCCCTTGGCACCTCAAGATAAACACCGATTTGCATTTTCAGTGCCATCTATTAATAATATAGAACCCATGAAAAGATATCAATGGAAGGTTTTACCTCAAGGAATGGCCAACAGCCCTACTTTGTGTCAAAAATATGTGGCTCAAAGTCAATGAAGGAGAAGCATCACATGATCGCACTCATTGGGGGATACTAAAGAACATTATAAACTGATGAACAAAAGGATAGATACAGAGACAGTAAAGCTTCAAACAGACTGTGAAATTACAGCAGGAAGATTAAAGTTAGGTGAGGTAGATAAGAGATCAATCAAAGGACTTGTATCTATGCATATAATCATAACCAATGAACATAGACACTGGGGGGTTGGGGTATGCCTGGGAGGGAGGGGGGGCAATGGGGAGATATGTATAAAAATTAATTTTAAAAAAGAAAAAAAAAGAAATAGGTGGCAGAGCCAAAAAAAAAAAAGAAAAATATGTGGCTCAAGCTGTTCAGCCTTTAAGAGACAAGTACTCCCAATGTTATATTATCCATTACATGGATGACTTGCTCTTAGCAAGCCCAAGGGAAGAATAGACCTTGGCCATGTTTTGCCAATTAGAAGAGGAGCTCCCTAAATGGGGCTTAAAAATTGCTCCAGAAAAGGTACAGAAAGAAATGCTTTTCCAATATTTGGGAACCATAATTGAAAACCAATGCATTGGGCCTCAGAAGGTAGAGATAAGAAAAGACTGTCTTAAAACTTTAAATGACTTCCAGAAATTATTAGGGGACATTAACTGGTTAAGACCTTATCTGAAGATCTCTACGGGAGAAATGACAAATTTATTTAGTATGCTTAGAGGTGACCCTAATCTTTCCTCTCCCAGAACATTAACAGATGAAGCTAGGAATGAATTGCTAAGAGTTGAGCAGGCAATTTCCTTAGCCCAAGTAGTGAGGGTACAGCCCGAATTACCTTTATTGGGACAAATTAACCCCACTGCAAATAGTCCCACTGGAGTCATCTTTCAAAATAAAAACTCTCCTGCTATTATTGAATGGGTCCACCTAGGGCATCACTCCTCTAGAACTGCAGGTACATATGTAGAACTAATGGTCCAATTAATATTTCAAATCAGAAAATGTTGTAAACAGCTTAGAGGGGAAGAGCCTCAGTGTATCTACCTCCCCCTCACTGGGAAGCAATTAGAAATATTATTTCAGACTGATATAAATTGGCAAATTGGGTTAAGTGGATATTCAGGGGAACTTAGCTGTCACCTATTAAAACATAAATTACTACAATTTTTATATAATACCCCCATTATTATACCAAAAAATACTAGGCAGGAACCTATTCCTGGAGCTTTAACTGTTTTCACTGATGGATCATCTTGTGGGAAAAGCTGCCTATCATACAGTAAATTCAGACCGGGTTATACTGACCAATCATACTTCTGTACAAAGAATTGAACTAGAAGCAATTAAGGCTGCATTGCATTATTTCCAAGAACCTCTTAATATCATCTCTGATTCCTTTTACTCTTCGAACTTAGGGAATAGAATTGAAACTGCCCAGTTGAAATGGCTTAGTGACCAAACTTTATTTTTATTATTTAAACAAGTTCAGCAAATTGTACAACAAAGACAATATCCTTTTTATATCACTCATATCGGGGTTCATAGTGATTTACCTGGTCTTTTAACAAAAGGAAATGCACATGCTGATCAATTGGTAGCTTTATTTAAAAAAAGCCTTAGAATCTTATCAGCTTTTACATCAGCCTGCCAAAATGCTGTCTAGACAATTCTCAATCACTTGTCATCAGGCAAAAGAGATTATTAAATAATGTCCCACTTGTATGTTACATCTACCTCAAGGGCCTAGCATAGGAGTCAACCCTAGAGGTTTGCTAAGAGACCATATCTGGCAAATGCATGTAATGCATTATACTTCCTTTGGACGCCTTGGGGCATTACATGTCTCTGTAGACACCTTTTCAAAAGTAATATGAGCTACTGCATCTACAGGAGAAATGGCAAAACAGGTTATTAATCATTGCCTAGAAGCTTTTGCCATCATGGGAGTTCCAAAAGTTATTAAAACTAATAATGGGCCTGCTTCCACAAGCTGTCAATTCCAGGAATTTTGTAAAAGGTGGAAATTCCAGCATATTACAGGAATACCATATAATTCTCAAGGACAGGCCATTATTGAATGACAGCATCAGTGGCTAAAATCCCAACTAGAAAAACAAAAAGGGGGGATGATGGAGAAATCACCTGTGGGTAGTGGGCACCAAGCCTTAATTACTTTAATTTTTTTTTTCACTTGTGCTGCTGATTGAAAGACATCTATGGAGCTGCATTGGTGTCAGGATAAAACAAAAGGAAATGGTCTAGTTAAATAGAAAGATCCCGAATCTGGTTTATGGAAAAGGGACGCGATCCACTATTAACCTTTGGGAGAGGGTATGCTTGTATATTTCCAGAATTTTTTTCCAAACTCATGTGGATTCCTGGTAGAAATATTAAACTGCAACAGGGACCCAAGAGAGAAACTAGCCAGAATAATGAGGATCTTGCGCCTGGACCCACACCATGCAGCTGCAGACAATCAACTCCCTCAGCCACAAGAGAGCAGGACTCCAAGACAAAAAGCCCACAGCCCCTGTATTCTTAATCTAAAGGCGGGGCAACATTTGTGGCTTGTCAATCAGACATAAACATTTACTAAATTTGCATTGCTTTTTAAATAAAGATATCTACTGTAATTAATAAATTTGCTTTTTAAATTAAAATCAAAGTTTTCAGCTAAATAAAAAGCCAATGTCTTTATAAGCAATTTGATTAAGTGCCGGAACCTGCCGGCAATCGAACAGTACCTGATTGAGGGGGTGAGGATAAGAAAAGACAGACAAGAAAAGATGGGGTTGGGAGGACTGAGACCTGAGTCTGCAGTCCCAAGTTTATTTCCAGCACAGTATTTAAGCACAAACAGAGGAGGAATTTACACAAATCAGATAAACACACAAATCAGATAAACATAGTCACTGATCTTTCGTTTTGTTCCTTATTGCTACATTTCTTTGTTGTTTCAATAATGCCCTGACCATCCTTTAACTGGTATGTAACCTTTAAGATCTTGCAAGTAGGCATTCTTTTACCTTTAAGTAATCAAGCGCTTGCATGTAGGCATTTAGCCAAGCTGTTTATTAAACTAAAGGGTAACAGAGCAGAGAGCCATGTCTAGAGTCTGCATTCAGACTCTAGGACCCCCATATGCCTGGGGCAGCTCCCCACAATTAAGTATTCTCATAAATTAACTAAGCCTTAATCTATAGAAAAAGAAATTGACAGCCAGTTTGAAATTGAATTGCTATGGCCTAGAACAAAGAATATCCTTACATGGTATTATTCTACAATGTCGTTATAATTTTTGATATTTTACAACAGCATATTGTACAATCATCCCAAACAAACTTACAATCTAATTCTTTGAATGTTTGGTAGCAGTTTTAAAAAGATCATGAAAGGAATTAAGGCAATGGGAAGGCACTTGAGCATTCTGTATTGGCTTTTCTTGCCCTTTTTGCCAAGAGGGACCCTCCCACAGCTGTTGCCTGAGCTTTCTGTTCATGCTGAGGTTGAAGCCTCCTGGTGGCTGGTACCATGGATCTGACTCTCGCCCAGTCATGTGAGCTGGGCTCTCTCTGGTGAAGAAACCTGGGTTCCCCAAGATATATGATCAGTGTCAGGACCCCGCTAGCAGGCGAGGGGATCCCAAGGCAGGTACTGGGCATGGAGGCCATGGGGGCAAAGGCTACCAAGGAGACATAACTGCACAGTCGCAGAGGGACCATCAGGAGAGAACTTGGGGATCAACAGAGGTGGGGCACAGACCCTCACCCCCAACCTTGCAGGGGCTTGAACCCTTGCCTTTTCTGAGCAAGGTCTTCTGCCCCATGGCTGCTTTGCTTCCCACACCCAGCTCAGATCCGGACCCAGGTGACAGACAGAGACTTGGCTGACAGCAGCTGTCCTATATCTAAATCCAGCCTAATACCAGGAATGCTCAGGAGCTACTCAAGAATGCAAATAATCCTTTCCACTAATATTTACAGGGTAAAACTAAGATGGTTGGTAGAATATTAAATTTGGCGATAAAATAGTAATCAGGTTTTCAGATTAATTTAAATTGTCTAATGGAAATAAGTGGGTATTCAAGAAAATTTAATTGTAGTGGAAAAAAAGTTGTTGTTAAATTATTAACTAAAATTTCTATTGGTAGTTCATCCCATGCTAAAATTGCTTAACCTGCAATAAACCCAAAGCAGTCATATTTTTGTGCAAAAAATTAAATTTTAAAGTCAACAAGACTGCATTATAAAAGTTTTCCAAAAGCCTCGTAATAATTAATCCCCAAAAGGGGGGGATAGTGGAGTAATATTATGTAAGCAAAAGTACCCTGTAAGCAAATTACATCTAGAAAAAATTGTTTTTACTTTGAAAATTAATTTTCATTTGTAATGCTAACAGTAAGACACCCATGGAAAACACACATAGTATCAAAATAAGCCAAAGGAAAATCATTTGGGCAAAATTAAAAAGGATTCCAAGTCAAATTTATAGAAAAAATTACTAACTTCTGGTTGAGAATATGTTTTTATATTTTCAGGTCTGCTCCAACCATGAAGACCAGAGGAGAAACGTTCCAGAGATGGAAGATGCTGATGACACCTTGCCATCCTAGCAGTCAGTAGTTGTGCTTGGATGTAAGTTGCCCAGGACCAAACCAGAGAGGCTCGGACCTGCATTGTCCCCATTTGTCCACCATCTAGAACTGAAATATCATTGCTGACATGTACACTGTTGGATATTGAAACTAGGACTCAAAAAACTGTTGGCCCAGAAAGAAACTTACTAGCAAGTGACAAATATGTACAAAAATGAATTAGAAAAGATCTACTCATTCATTTTTCTGCCAAGCAGAAGAAACAGCAGTTATTTGTTGTTTGCTTGTTTTAGTTGCAGAACATGTGAGAAGGGCAGCTGCTGGCAGGTTCTGGAGGATGAGAGGCAGGATCTGACTCCCCTCTGAAGCTGGGGGAGCTGAGGTAGCTCAGCACCCTCTGAGTCAGGAGGAGAGAAACTGAGCTCTGGAATGAATATGGGCACCCTGAGCTGGGTTCTCTTCCCTGGCCCCAGGAGGAGATCAAGAGACTGAGGAGGAAGAATGCTGAGACTTCTGCTGGGAGGGAAAAGAAGGAAGATCACATTTACTGAGATCTAACTCTACACCAGGCGTGGTGGCAAGCCCTCAACATGCACCGTCTCCTGGGATCTACAAGCATCCACTGAGCTCGGTGAGAGCCATGATCCTCATCTGACAGGTGAACTTAGGTCCCTCCATCCAATAGCACCAGCCCCTGAGCATGGAGTCTTCATTCCAGTGCCCTTTGATTAGGGTCAGTGTGATGGGTTAATTTTATGTGTCAACTTGACCTGAGATTGTCAAACTTTTGGACCTCACAGACCACCAGTTGGCGACCACTGAACCTGATGGTGCAAAGGGTTTACCCGGGCATCTGGTAAAGCATTCTGGGTGTGAATGGACGGAGTTAGCTTTTGACTCAGTTGAAGAATAAGGAGATCTCACAGTATAGGTGGGCTCCCTCCAATCTCATGGGGCCCAAGTAGAATAGGAAGAGGAAGGAAGGATGAAATCTCTCTTCTCTGGGTTTACCTCATGGTGAACATAGGATCCAGGTGGTGAGGACATCAAACTCCAGGGTGTGCACCAGCTGCCCCTTATTCTCAGCCTTAGGCCCCACACTGGGGGCGACGCCATGGGCTCCCCTTGTTCTCAGGGGTTCAGATTGGCCTCAGTTACACCATTCCCTTTGTAGGTTCCCTGGCTTGCAGAGGGCAGCTATTGGGACTGAAAGTGGGAGCCTTTCCCTATAAATCCCTTACCTGTGTCCATGGTCTCTGTTGACTATTCTGGTGAACACTGCCTAATGCAGCAACTGAGACAGGGAAGAAGCTCACTCATTGGTGCAGTGTGTCCGCTCCCCAATCTGACAGGCTGGTTTCAAAACACGCTCTCTAGTCTTTTTCCACAGAGAGATGGGAGGTGTAATGGGAATAAGCCAATCCCCCAGGGATAGGACCTGCCACGGGGTTCTATTTAATGTGGGGTAGAAATATTAGAAAAGGTGTGATGTACCTGAATAACTGTAGTATTTTGCTCAAAGGAATTTGGATGATATTCCTGGCCATAAGTAAGATTTCCTCTGCACCAAGCTGACAGGCATTGGCTGGATGGCCCAGGGGCTCGGTGCCTCTGCAGAATTGAGGGGCCCTTCAGGAAATGGGACCATGCCTTGTCCCTGAACCCCTTTTAGCACAAGTCCTGAGACTTGTGGGTCCACCTGGAGGACTGTGAGGAACACTCGTGTCCAGGGTCAGAGCCAGCAGCCAGGTCCCCTTCACTTCAGAGGTTGGTGGGCCACTTAGCATATCCCATTGTCCCCACCCACTGAGCAGCCACAAGGAGGTCAGAGATGCCCAGAGAGAAGTAAAGAGCAGGAGGGAAGGATGAAATGCTGCTGATCCCTGCAGCTGAACTGCATCCCAGCTGTTCCAGGTTCTGATCCTGAGCCCTCTGCACTGGTTTTTCATCAGTAACTGCAGGGTCCTGAGGTGTAAACTGGGGATACAGGTGAATACATGCAAGAGTACCAGAAGTTGCCTTTGGAATTGTCTTTATTTCTTATGATTCCTTTACAATCATCCAGCGAAGGATTCACTTCCACACAAGAAGCTCAAGTCCAATTGAAGGCCCCCTTTCCCCAGGCAAAATAGATTTGTGTCTCTGATTGTAGGACACTTTGCCTTTGGGGGCCCATGAACTAACCATCCTTTCCCCCGGAAATCCTGTGCCCTGACTCTGTCATTCTCTTTCCCCGTTCACAGTGAGCATGAACCTGAAAGGTGGTGGCCCCTGTATAATCCATCCCCATCAGAGGTTTTAGCTTCCAAAGTCCCAGAAAGAAGGAGAGAAGCTCAGGTGCACCCACTGAGCAGGGTCATTACAGGGCAAATCAGAGGATCCCAGTCATGGAAATGCCAAGTCATAAAACTCCCTGTGGCCAGTGAGCTTGGTGGCAAGCAGAATGGTCCTGGGCTGTCCTAACTCCCTCAGTATCCCCGTCACCTCAGCCCGGATCAGGGCAAGTCTGTCCTGGTTGACAGTCCCCTGGACCCTGTAACCTCCAGGGGAATGGGGTACACCTCCAGCTCTAAGCTGCGCAGCCCAGCTATGAGGCACAGCAGCTTCTCCATGGCGACCAAGGAGAGGTGGTTCTCAGAGATGGTGAAGAACCTGAGCTGCTGGCAGTGGCTCAGGATAGGCAGGATGGCCCTGACCTGGGAGTCCACCATGGCACAGTTATCAAGGCCCAGGTCCTGGAGGGTGGGAGACACTGCCTCCAGCAGAGCTCGGAGGGGCTCGGGAGTAAAATCAGTGAGGCTGACACAATCCAGATGCAGGCACTTCAGCTTCTTGAGGTTCCCGCACTGGAACAGGTGTGTGAGGTCTGAATGGGTCAGGTGACGGCAATGCGTTATGGTGAATTTCTCCAACGGGTTCTGCAGGCACCTGGGGAGACAAAGAGAGGTTAGTTCCTGACCACTGGGGGGCAAGTAGAGGGGGCCTTCAGATGGGAATTGACAGATTTGTCCAAGCCCAAGATTGTCCTGACAATCTGATAAAGGGAAACACCCAGGAAGCCCAGTCTCCTTTTAGGCTGGGTCAAGTTCACCACATCTTCAGAGCTTCCTTTCCTCAGCTGCCAAGCAGAGCACTGAACTCTGGAGGGTGCCTTCCTGGACATAAGGAAAACCCAGGGAACCTGCTCAGAGAGCCTGACACAGTGTCTTGGTCAAGGGTGGGCATCCCTGCACCTTAGGACTGGGAGACAAAACCAAGAGTGCTGGCAACTCAGGCTGCCTTCTGTCCACTGTGTGGCTCCAGGCACCAGACAGCTGGGCTACATGGGGCTCATGCGTCTAATGCATAGGGAACACACCTGGCCCCAGCTGGTTTGAATCAGTGGCAAGATCATTCCCTTTTTGAACCCAAGGGTCTCAGGTTTGATTCATGGTCAAGGGCATAGATCTCCTTTGCAGGCTCAATGCACAGCCTAGGTTGAGGCATGTGGTGTTGGCAACCAATCATACAACCACCTCTCTCTCTCTCTCTCTCTCTCTCTCTCTCTCTCTCTCTCTTTCTCTCTCTCTCTCTTTCTCTCTCTCCCCTTTGTCCCACTCTCTAAAAATCAATGGACAAATATATCCTCCTTTGAGGGTTTAACAAAAAGGGAGAGTAAACCAGAGGGAGATTCCCCAACTTCAACTGGGGAGGCCAGTGTGCAGAGGGGACTTGAATCCCTACATCACCGCAAGCCACTGGTCAGGCTTTGCCATCCTTTCCACTCCTGCTCCCTCAGCTGTGGAATCATGTCTGTCCTTTCTACCAATGGCCTTTCTGGTACCCAGGGCCACCTCTGACAGATGGGGAATCTGAAGCAGTCTCATGTGGACTTGAGATCTTGTCTCCAAATGCTCCATCTGATGTGGCTTTGCCTCCTCCCAACCCTCATCACTTAGACATCTCTCCCTAAGGAAGAATTCACAGACACAGGCTCGCTGGGGCCCTCATTGAGCCAGTTCTATTACCCCTTCTGACAGGTTGATTTTCAGACATGCTTCCTTGAGAGAATCCAAGATGGCGGCATAGGTAAACACCAACACTGCTGCCTCACACAACAATTTCAAAACTACAACTAAAAGACAGAACGGACATCATCCAGAACCACAGGAAAGCTGGCTGAGTGGAAATCCTATAACTAGAAGGAAAGAGAGGGGCTCACAGAGACCCAGAGGAGCTGAAAAATGCTGAGGTACGGAGATGCGTGCGTGGAGAAAGCAGGTGCTGGAGTACCTGGCTAGCTTTCTCTGGCGGGAGGAAGACAGAGACTCCCAACTGCATTGAACCCCTTATCCTACAACACTAAACCCCAGGTCCAGCCAAAACTCATATGGGGGGAAGTTTGGACTGTGAAAAGTGAGAAGTACATGGAAATTTAGGGGGGTCACGAAAGGGCAGAAGTCTGGTGGCGCGCACAGCACTGGGCACAGAAGACCCACTGCTGATTGTCCAGCTGGCTTTCACAAGGGGGTGGGAGACAGAGCCTCTCAAATGCACCACTTCTAACTCCACGAAACCCTGGGGACCCAGACCAATATGGTCCCAGAGAGCAGGGGAGCAGGAAAAGCAGCAGTCTTGAGGCACTGTGAGTGAGTGTGTGCGATTACCCAGTCATGTGAGACTCAGGGGCTGTGGAGGGAGGGTCGGACTGGAAGGCAAGGCGATCCATTAAGCCCTGAGACTCCACCCATCCCAAGCTCAACAGAGAGGCTTTCGAAGTTTTGCAAGTCTTGTATCATAAGGCTGAATCCAACACAGAAGTTCTCCCAGCATAGTGAAAATTCGGAGACAAAGGAAGAGATCACAAGGAAAAGAAATGGAGAAAAACAAATGACTGGTTAAGAGTTCAAAATCACGGTTATAAGGTTTTCCAAGAATACCCTAGAAAAGATAGATAAATTTAGCAAGACCCAAAAGGAGATGAAAAAGGACCAACTAGATATAGAAAATGACCAACTGGAGATGGAAAAGGACCAACTAGAAATTAAACATACACTGACTGAAATAAAAAATATTACACAGAGACCTAACAGCAGATGAAAGGAAGGCAATAATCAAGTCAAAAATTTGAAATATAAAGAATCATAAAACACTTACCTGGAAAAGCAAGAAGAAAAAAGAATCCAAAAAATGTGAAGATAATGTAAGGAGCCTCTGGGAGAGCTTCAGGCGTACCAACATCTGAATTGTGGGGGTGCCAGAAAAAGAGAGAGAGCAAAATACTGAAAACATATTTGAAGAAATAATGACCAGGAAGCACACAGAACCCCATATAAAAGGAATCCAAAGAGGACTATACCAAGACACATTATAACTAAAATACCAAGAGCAAAAGACAAAGAGAGAATATTAAAAGCAGCAAGAGGAAAACAGTTAATTACCTACAAGGGAGCACCCATACAATTGTCAGCTGATTTCTCAAAAGAAACTATACAGGCCAGATGCGAGTGGCAAGAAATATTCAATATGATGAATAGCAAGAACCTACAACCAGCCAAAACCAGTTTGGCTCAGTGGATGGAACATTGGTCTTTGGACTGGAAGGTACCAGGTTCGATTCTGGTCCAGGGCATGTGCCTTGGTTGTGGGCACGTCCTCATGTGGGGGGCGTTCAGGAAGCAGCTGATCGATGTCTCTTTCTCATCGATATTTCTGACTCTCTGTCCCTCACTCTTCCTCTCTGTGGAAAATTTATATATATATATATATGTGGGAACCTCTTTCCACGTCCCGCGTGGTTCAGGGTTCCCGGGTCAGGGTTCGAGTTCTGAAGGAGGCCGCACGCAAACGAAATGAGAGACTGAAAGCATCAATTTGGCGATATTGGGGGGCCAGGCGGGAGCCTTCCTCTAGTGGAAAGGACTGCCACTTGCTCTGGCCTTTTTCTCCCTTTTATTAAGGCTTTGGGACACACCCCTAGCCTTTAGGCAGGAAATAACAAAAACAGAAATTAACAAGAAACAAACATAGAGGTTGCTTCAACCAATAATGTTTCAACAAAACAGTGAGTAATTAGCTCTGACCTTTCAGAGCAATTAAGGTTGACCAGCCTTCTGGCTTCCTGTTTACATCCATCTAGTGAGAACAATATTTGGTTTCTGACATCTCCCCCGTTTTCTTTTCCTCTAAAAAATCTTGCACCTACAGACTAGAAATAAATATTAAGAACAAAAAATAAGACAAGCAACAATGGCTATGCTAAGAGGTGAATGAATAAGTCTATAGTATCTTTCTTTCTGGACCAACAGTCCTTTGAGTCCCAGTTTCAATGTCCAACAGTTTTTTGAATGTACGTTTTAGCAATGATGTTTCAGTTCTGGACGGTGGACAAATGGTGGCAATGCAGGTCCGACCCTCTCTGGTTTGGTCCTGGGCAACCTGCATCGATGCACAGCTGCTGACTGTTAGGATGGCAAGGTGTCGTCAGCATCTTCCATCTCTGGACTGCTTCTCCTCTCGTCTTCATAGCTGGAGCATTCTCTGTTGTAGGAATTCACATGGTCTTGGAGCTGTTTTTCTGAAAATATATGAACATTCTCGACCAAAAGTTAGTAAAGGAATTTTTTCTATAAATTTGACTTTGGATCCTTTTTATTTTTGCCCAAATGATTTTCCTTTGGCTTATTTTAATACTATGTATGTTTTTTATGGGTGTCTTGCTGTTAAGTAAAAAATTTTTTAGATGTAATTTGCTTACAGGATACTTTTTCCTTACATAATATTACTGTACTAAACCCCTTTTTTATGTAATTATGATGCTTTATGTTTATTGCATGTTGAGTAATTTTACCATGCAATGAACTACCAATAGAAATTTAAGTTAATACTTTAGGAGTAACTTTTTTCCCGTGCAATTAAATTTTCTTGAATATTCACCTATTTCAATTAACTGTGGGGAACCGTGAAAGGCAATTAGGTACATTATCCAGCAATATGC
>JAAGEH010001257.1:0-16650 GCA_011751065.1 Lasiurus cinereus
GAGTGGTCAGAGGCAGCAGAGGGCCAGGAGGGAGCACAGGGATCAGAGGGGTCAGAGGGAGCAGTGAGATCAGCAGGGCAAAGGTATCAGAGGGAACAGAGGTAGCAGAGGGATCAGAGGGGTCAGAGGGAGCAGAGCGAGCACAGGGAGCAGAGGAGCACAGGGAGTAGATGGAACAGAGAGAGCAGAGTGAGCAGAAGGAGCAGAGGGGTCAGAGGGAGCAGAAGGCCCAGAGGGAGCAGAGGTAGCATAGGGGTCAGAGGGAGCAGAAGGCCCAGAGGGAGCAGAGGGAGCAGAGGGATCAGGAAGTACAGTGGGAGAAGAAGGATCCTAGGGATCAGAGGGAACCAAGGGAGCAGATGGGTCACAGGGAGCAGAGGGAGCAGAGGGAGCAGAGGGAGCAGAGGGGTCACAGGGATCAAAGGGGTCAGAAGGAGCAGAGAGGGCAGAGGGAACAGAGGGGTCAGAGCGAGCAGAGGGAGCAGTGAGATCAGAAGGAGCAATGGTATCAGAGGGAGCAGAGACAGCAGAAGGATCAGAGGGGTCAGAGGGAGTCGAGGGCTCAGAGGAAGCAGAGGGATCAGAGGTCCCAGAGGTCCAGAGGGAGCAGAGGGATCAGAGGGCCCTGAGGGCCAAGAGGGAGCAGGGGGATCAGACGGGTCAGTGGGAGCAGCGGGGTCAGAGGTAGCAGAGGGAGCAGTAGTGTCTGAGGAGCAGAGGGTCCAGAGGGAGCAGTAGGGTCTGAGGAGCAGAGGGTCCAGAGGGAGCAGAGGGACTAGACGGGTCATTGGGAGCAGACAGGTCTGAGGGAGCAGAGGGCTCATATGAGCAGAGGGATCAGAGGAGTTCCTCGGAGCAGAGGGGTCAGAGAGATCAGAGGGAGCAGTGAGATCAGAGGAGCAAAGATATTAGAGGGAGCAGAGGGTTCAGAGGGATCAGTGGGGTCAGAGGGAGCAGAGGGGCCAGAGGCAGCAGAGGGGTCAGAGTGAGCAGATGGAGCAGAGGGAGCAGAGGGTTCTGAGAGAGCAGAGGGAGCAGTGAGATCAGAAGGGCAAAGTTATCAGACGGAACAGAGGGAGCAGAGGGATGAGACGGGTCAGTGGGAGCAGAGGGGTCAGAGGCAGCAGGGGGAGCAGAGTGGTCAGAGGCAGCAGAGGGCCAGGGGGGAGCAGAGGGATCAGAGGGGTCAGGAAGTACAGAGGGAGAAGAGGGGGCAGAGGGAGCAGAGGGTCCAGAGGGATTAGAGGGAGCAGAATGCCCAGAGGGAGCAGGGGGATCAGGAAGTACAGAGGGAGAAGAGGAATCAGAGGGATCAGAGGGAGCAGTGAGATCAGAAGGGCAAAGGTATCAGAGGGAGCAGAGGGTTCAGAGGGGTCACAGGGAGCAGAGGGAGCAGAGGGAGCAGAGGGGTCACAGGGAGCAGAGGTGTCAGAGGGAGCAGAGGGAGCAGAGGGGTCAGAGGGAGCAGAGGGAGCAGTGGGAGCAGAGGGAGCAGAGGGATCAGAGGGAGCAGTGTTGTCAGAGGCAGCATAGGGAGCAGAGGGAGCATAGGGAGCAGAGTGGTCACAGGGAGCAGAGGGAGCAGAGGGAGCAGAGGGGTCACAGGGAGCAGAGAGAGCAGAGGGGTCAGAGGGAGCAGAGGGAGCAGTGAGATCAGAAGGAGCAAAGGTATCAGAGGGAGCATAGGGAGCAGAGTGGTCACAGGGAGCAGAGGGGTCACAGGGAGCAGAGGGAGCAGAGAGAGCAGAGGGGTCAGAGGGAGCAGAGGGAGCAGTGAGATCAGAAGGAGCAAAGGTATCAGAGGGAGCAGAGGGATCAGAGGGCGCAGAGGGATCAGAGGGATCAGAGGGATCAGAGGGTGCAGAGGGAGCAGGGGAAGCAAAGGGAGCCGAGGAAAGACATGGGGTCAGAGGGAGCAGAGGGAGCAGAGGGGTCAGAGGGAGTAGAGGGGTCAGAGGGGTCAGAGGGAGCAGAGGGGTCAGAGGGAGCAGAGGGAGCAGAGGGGTCAGAGGGAGCAGAGGGATCAGAGGGAGCAGAGGGATCAGAGTGAGTAGAGGGATCAGAGGGAGCAGAGGGAACAGAGGGAGCAGGGAAAGCAGAGGGAGCCGAGGGAGCACAGGGAGTAGAGGGAGCAGAGGGTGCAGGGTGGTCAGAGGGATCAGGGGGTACAGAGGGATGACAGACAGCAGAGGGATCAGAGTGATCAGAGGGATCAGGAGGTACAGAGGGATCAGAGGGAGCAGAGGTAGCACTGGGGCCACAGGGGGTAGAGTGAGCAGAGAGAGCAGAGGGAGCAGAGGGATCAGAGGGATCAGAGGGAGTTGTGGTAGGACAGGGAGCTGAGGGAGGACAGGGTGCAGAGTGATCAGAGGGATCAGGGAGTACTGAGGGATCAGAGGGAGCAAAGGGAATAGAGGGTTCAGAGGGGGCAGAGGAAGCAGAGGGATCAGAGGGATCAGAGCGAACAAAGGGTGCAAGGGAGCAGAGGGACTCTTTGCTATGAGAGGGAGATATGACCTGGGCACTGGAATTCCTGCCCCTCTTCCCTCCCCCTTCTGCTCTTTCCCATTCTCTTCCTCTGTCCTTCCTCTCCTTTCCCCTGCCTCCCCTGGTCCCTATCAGTTCCACTGTCCCATTCCTCTCCCTCTCCCCCTCCACACTCAGTCCTCCTGATCTTTCCCCTACATCCTTTACTTTTCTGGGTTCTTTCTCATAGGCAAGTCCTCCTCTGCTCCAGTCCACCTTTGGGCGCCTCTTCCTTCCAGCCCTCCTGCTCCTGTCCTCCGTCATTCGGTCTGTCTCTGTCTGTCTCTACCTGTCCTTCCACCCTGTCTCCTGATCTTACCACCTCCAGGGACTCGGGGAGCTCAGTACAGGAGTGGCCATGTCTGTAGATTCTCTGTGAAGGCCTGACTCAGCTTCAAGCTCTGCTGTGAGACACATGGCCTTCATAATTGGGCCCCTCCCTCCTGACCCGGCCCCCTCCTTCTAGGCCCAGCCTCTTCTCTCGAGACACAACCCCCTCCCCCAGGTCCAGCCACCTCTCCCAAGGCCTGGCCATTGTTTCCCAGGCCTGGCCACCATCCTCTTCCAGGACCATTCTCCTTTCTCCCCTCTGGGCACCACTCAGCCAAAGTTGGGGCAACTTTTATCCCCTCCATAGCTCCCCTCCACCTGGCTCCCAACACTCCCTCTAACCTTACCTCTCTCCTGTTGACCTCATCCATAGGTGTATGATTTTAGTCAAGTCTCTCCCTGTACACCCCTCACCCCTATCCCCCTGAGAATTATCAATCCACTCCCTTCTGTGCTTCTGATTATATTATATTCACCAGTTTATTCTGTTGATCAAATTTTTAATTCACTTAATTTTTAGATTCATTTGTTGATAGATATGTATTTGTTGTTCATAATTTTTTGTCTTTTACCTTTTTCTTCTTCCTCTTCTAAAGGAGTACCTTTCAGCTTTTCATATAATACTGGTTTGGAGTTGATGAACTCCTTTAGCTTTTTTTTTTTTTTTATCTGTGAAGCTCTTTATCTGCCTTTCAATTCTGAATGATAGCTTTGCTGGATATTGTATTCTTGGTTGTAGGTTCTTGCTATTCATCACATTGAATATTTCTTGCCATTCCTGTCTGGCCTGCATTGTTTCTGTTGAGAAATCAGCTGACAATCATATGGGTGCTCCCTTGTAGGTAATTAACTGTCTCTCTCTTGCTCCTTTTAATATTCTCTCTTTGTCTTTTGCT
Organism: Lasiurus cinereus; assembly: GCA_011751065.1. NCBI lineage: Eukaryota > Metazoa > Chordata > Mammalia > Chiroptera > Vespertilionidae > Lasiurus > Lasiurus cinereus. Next base: position 3,753 of record JAAGEH010001257.1, read on the forward strand.
CTTGGTATTTTAATTATGATGTGTCTTGGTGTAGTCCTCTTTGGATTCCTTTTATATGGGGTTCTGTGTGCTTCCTGGACTTGTAAGTCTATTTCTTTTACCAGATGTGGGAAATTTTCAGTCATTATTTCTTTAAGTAGGTTTTCAGTATTTTGCTCTCTCTCTTCTTTTGGCACCCCCACAATTCTGATGTTAGTATGCTTGAAACTGTCCCAGAGGCTCCTTACATTATCTTCACATTTTTGGATTCATTTTTCTTCTTGTTTTTCCAGTTGAGTGTTTTCTGATTCTTTATATTTCAAATTTTTGACTTGATTCTTGCCTTCCTCTAGTCTGCTGTTAGGTCTCTATATAATATTTTTTTTATTAATTTTTTATACATATCTTCCCATTGCCCCCCTCCCTCCCAGGCATACCCCAACCCCCCAGTGTCTATGTTCATTGGTTATGATTATATGCATAGATACAAGTCCTTTGATTGATCTCTTATCTACCTCACCTAACTTTAATCTTCCTGCTGCAATTTCACAGTCTGTTTGAAGCTTTACTGTCTCTGTATCTATCCTTTTGTTCATCAGTTTATAATGTTCTTTATTATCCCCCAATGAGTGCGATCATGTGATGCTTCTCCTTCATTGACTGGCTTATTTTGCTAAGCATAAGGCTCTCCAGTTCCAACCAGGTTGCTGCAAATGGTAAGAATTCCTTATTTTTAATGGCAGCATAGAATTCCATTGTGTAGATGTACCACAGTTTTCTGATCCACTCATCTGCTGACGGGCACCTAGGCTGTTTCCAAATTGTGGCTATTGTAAATGGTGCTGCTATGAACATAGGGGTGCATAAATCCTTTCTGATTGGTGTTTGTAATTTCTTAGGATAAATTCCTAAGAGTGGGATTACAGGGTCAAATGGGAGATCCATTTTTAGTTTTTTGAGGAAACTCCATACTGTTCTCCACAGTGGCTGCACCAGTCTGCATTCCCACCAACAGTGCACAAGGGTTCCTTTTTCTCCGCATCCTCGCCAACACTTGTCGTTTGTTGATTTGTTGATGATTGCCATTCTGACAGGTGTAAGATGGTATCGCATTGTCGTTTTGATTTGCATCTCTCGGATGATTAATGACTTTGAACATGTTTTCATGTGTCTCTTGGCTTTCCTTCTGTCATCTTTTGAAAAGGTTCTATTTAGGTCTGTTGCCCATTTTTTAATTGGATCCTTCATCTTCCTTTTATTAAGTTGTATAAGTTGGTTGTAGATTTTGGAGATTAAACCTTTATCAGTGATAGCATTTGCAAATATGTTCTCCCATGCATTGATGTTTCTTGTTGTTTTGTTGATGGTTTCTTTTGCTGTGCAAAAGCTTTTTATTTTGATGTAGTCCCATTTGTTTATTTTTTCTTTAGCTTCCATTGCCTTTGGAGCAGTATCAGTGAAGAAGTTCTTTCGGCATATATCTGAGATTGTGCTGCCTGTGGATTCCTCTAGTATTTTTATGGTTTCCCTTCTAATGTTTAAGTCCTGTATCCATTTTGAGTTTATTTTTGTATTTGGTGTAAGTTGGTGGTCCAGTTTCAATTTTTTGCATGTATCTGTCCAATTTTCCCAACACCATTTATTGAAGAGGCTATCTTGGTTCCATTGAATGTTCATGCCTCTTTTGTCAAATATTAATTGAGCATAGTGGTTTGGGTGGATATCTGGGTTCTCTATTCTATTCCATTGATCTATATGTCTGTTCTTGTGCCAGTACCAGGCTGTTTTGAGAACAGTTGCTTTGTAGTATAGCTTGAAGTCTGGTATTGAGATCCCACCTACTTTATTCTTTTTTCTCAGAATTTGCTGTAGCTATCCGTGGTCTTTTTTTGTTCCAGATGAATCTATGAAGAATTCTTTGTAGGTCTGTGAAATATGTCGTTGGTATTTTAATGGGTAGTGCGTTGAATCTGTAGATTGCTTTGGGTAGTATGGACATTTTAATGATGTTGATTCTCCCAATCCATGAGCATGGTATGCTCTTCCATCTGTTAACATCTTCCTCTATCTCTTTTTTCAGTGTCCTGTAGTTTTCTGCATAAAGGTCTTTTACCTCTTTAGTTAGGTTTATTCCTAAGTATCTTAATTTTTTTGGTGCGATGGTAAATGAGATTGCTTTTTTAGTTTCTCTTTCTATAATTTCATTGTTAGTGTATAGAAATGCCACAGACTTCTTAGCATTAATTTTGTATCCTGCTACATTGCGGAATTCATTAATTAAGTCAATTAGTTTTGGAATGGAATCCTTTGGGTTTTTTATGTACAATACCATGTCATCTGCAAATAAGGACAGCTTTACTTCTTCTTCTCCAATTTGGATGCCTTTTATTTCATCTTCTTGTCTAATTGCAATGGCTAATACTTCCAGTACTATGTCGAACAGGAGAGGTGAGAGTGGGCATCCCTGTCTTGTTCCTGTTCTTAGGGGAAATGGTTTTAGTTTTTGCCCATTGAGTATGATGTTAGCTGTGGGTTTATCATATATGGCTTTTATGATGTTGAGGTATGATCCTTCTATTCCCACTTTGCTGAGAGTTTTTATCAAGAAAGGATGTTGGATTTTGTCAAATGCTTTTTCTGCATCAATTGATATGACTATGTGATTTTTATCTCTCAATTTGTTTATGTGATGTATCACATTTATTGATTGGCGAATATTGAACCATCCCTGCATTCCTGGGATGAATCCTGCTTGGTCATGGTGTATGATCTTTCTGATGTACTGCTGGATCCGGTTTGCTAGAATTTTGTTGAGGATTTTGGCATCTATGTTCATGAGAGATATTGGCCTATAATTCTCTTTCATTGTGTTGTCTTTATCTGGTTTTGGTATTAGGGTGATGCTGGCTTCATAGAAGGTGTTTGGTAGTATTCCTTCTTCTTGAATGTTTTTGAATAGTCTGAGGAGGATAGGTTTTAATTCTTCCTTGAATGTTTGGTAAAACTCTCCTGTGTAGCCATCTGGACCCGGGCTTTTATTTGCTGGAAGCTTTTTGATTACTGCTTCAATTTCTTCCATTGTTATTGGACTATTGAGATGTTTGGCTTCCTCCTCATTGAGTTTTGGGAGGTTATATTTTTCTAGGAGAGATTGACAGCAATACAATCATAGTAGGAGACTTTAATACCCCACTGTCACCATTGGACAAATTCTTGGACAGCAATGCAATCATAGTAGGAGACTTTAATACCCCACTGTCACCATTTCTTGCAGGTTGTCCAATTTGTTGGAACAGAGTTGTTCATAGTATTTTTTAACAATCCTTTGTATTTCCACAGGGTCTGTTGTTATTTCTCCTCTTTCATTTCTGATTTTGTTTATTTGGGTCTTCTCTCTTTGCTTCTTGGTGAGCCTGGCTAGGGGTCCATCAATCTTGTTTATACTTTCAAAGAACCAGCTCTTTATTTTGTTGATCTTTTGAATTGTTTCTTTGGTCTCCAAGTTGTTTATCTCCGCTCTGATCTTCACTATTTCCTTCCTTCTGAGTACACTTCGCTTTTCTTGTTGCTCATGTTCTAGGTCTTTGAGTTGTAGGGTTAGGTGATTTATTACCATTATTTCCTGTTTTTTGCAGTAGGCTTGTAGGGCTATGAACTTCCCTCTCAAGAGTGCTTTCACTGTGTCCCATAAATTTTGTGTTGTTGTGTTGTCATTGTCATTTGTTGCCATGATGTTTTTTATTTCTTCCTTGATCTCTCTGGTTACCCAGTCGTTCTTTGAAAGCATGCTGTTTAGTCTCCATGTGTTTGATTTCTTTCTATTGTTTGTATTATAGTTGATTTCCAGTTTTATGCCACTGTGGTCTGAGAAAATGCTTGATATGATTTCTATCTTCTTGAATTTGAAGAGACTTTTCTTATGGCCCAACATATGATCTATCTTTGAAAATGACCCATGTGCACTTGAGAAGAATGTATATTCTGTGGCTTTGGGGTGAAATGTTCTGAAGATGTCAATTAATTCCATCTGGTCTAGTGAGTCATTTAGGATTGATGTTTCTTTGCTGATTTTTTGTTTAGAGGATTTGTCCAATGGTGACAGTGGGGTATTAAAGTCTCCTACTATGATTGTATTGCTGTCGATCTCTCCCTTAATATCCTCCAAGAGTTTTTTATGTATTTAGGTGCTCCTATATTGGGTGCATATATGTTTACCAGAGTTATTTCTTCTTGTTGGATTGTTCCCTTTAGTATTATGAAGTGGCCTTCTTTATCTCTTGTTATGTCCTTCACTTTGAGATCTAATTTGTCAGATATAAGTATTGCAACCCCAGCTTTTTTTTTCATTTCCATTTGCCTGAAGTACCATGTTCCATCCCTTCACCCTCAATCTGTGTGCGTCTCTTTTCCTAAGGTGGGTTTCTTGCAGACAGCAGATATATGGATCATGTTTTCTTATCCAATCGGTTACCCTATGTCTTTTGATTGGAGCATTTAATCCGTTTACATTTAAAGTTATTATTGATAAGTACTTATCTGTTGCCATTTTTAGTCCTTACCCCCGAGTTCCTTCTTCGCTTCCTCTTTCTTTTTATTACAGCAGACCTTTTAACATTTCTTGCATTGCTGGTTTGGTGGTAATATATTCCCTTAGTCCTTTTTTGTCTGTGAAGCTTTTGATTTCACCTTCAATTTTGATTGAGAGTCTTGCAGGGTACAGTATTCTTGGATTCAGACCCTTCCTTTGCATGACTTTGTATATTTCATTCCATTCTCTTCTGGCCTGACGAGTTTCTGTTGAGAAGTCAGTAGCTAGTCTTATGGGGGTTCCTTTGTAGGTAACTTTCTGTTTCTCTCTGGCTGCTTTTAAGATTCTTACTTTGTCGTCGGTGTTTGCCAATTTAATTATAATGTGCCTTGGTGTCGGTTTGTTGGGGTTCCTTTTGCTTGGGACTCTGTGAGCTTCTTGGATTTGTGTGGGTTTTTTCTTTTCTATATTGGGGAAATTTTCTGCCATTATTTCTTCAAACACGTTCTCCAATACTTGTTCAGTTTCCACTCTTTCTGAAACCCCAATTATGCGGATGTTATTTTGTTTCATGTTATCCCAAAGTTCCCTTAGACTCTCCTCTTGCTTTTTAACTTTTTTTTCTAGAAGCTGCTGTACTTGGGTATTTTTTCCTATCGTGTCTTCTAGCTCACTGATGCTGTCCTCTGCTTCTTCTAGTCTACCTTTGATGCTTTCTATTGAGTTCTTTATAGCAGAGATGTCATTATTCATTTCTTCTTGTTTATTCTGCACCTCCTCTAGTTTCTTCTGCATTTCTTCTTGTTTATTCTGCACCTCCTCTAGTTTCTTCTGCATTTCTTCTTCATGCTTCTTCACCTCCTCTAGGTTCTTATTCATTACCTCTTGGCTCTTACTCATATTGTCAAATTTGTCTTCCATTCTTTTCAACCACATTATGATAATTTCTCTGAACTCTTTCTCTGGTAGGCTTATTTGTGGTTCTATTTCGTTTACTTCCTTTTCTGGTGAAACCTGCCTTTCTGTCTTTTGTGGACTGTTTCTTTTTCTGACCATGGTCTTTCTTCTCTGGGTGTCTGGTTATGTAGTGCTCTCTCCTACATTGACTGAAAGGCACAAACTACAACACGACCAGGTACAGCACACAAGGCACTGAGTAGAAATGTATTCAAGATGTTAATAATCACCAATAAGGTGACCACCAATGAAGGACAAATTAGGGGTAAATAGAGAAAGAAGAAGAGGAAAATGAGGAAGAAAGAAAAGAAAGAAGTGCCAAAATCAAATTGAGAGAGTGAGAAAAAAAAAAGATAAATAAATGAACAATAAAATAAAATAAAATAAAATAAGAAAATAAAAAGGAGAAAAAGGAGAATGAAAGAGGAAGAGAAAAAAGTATGAGAGAAAAGAAAGTGTATAAGAGAGAAAAGAGGAACAAAATATAGATGTCAGGAGAGAAGTTCAATAGAACAGTCACTAATCCCAATAAAGGCCAGCAACCAGTACCAAGAGATTGATGCAAATTGCAAATAGCAACTGGTATCGAGGGAGATGAGGGAAAAGAGAGGTAGAAAACAAAGCAAGCAAAAAGCAAAATAAAACAAGTAGAATAAACTAAAACAATCTCTCAAAAATAATTTCAAAAAATCGATATAATCACTTTTCAGGCAAATAGCAACAAAAGGACATAGAGAAGAAACAACTTTTTGGCTAGTGAAGACAAGAGGGGAGAGGTTTGTGTGGACTTGTAGTAGGGGATTTGAAATTAGATATATATATGGGGTGAAATTTTAAACAGGTAAAGAGAAAAATAGGGAGAATCTAAAGTTGGAAAAGGGAAAGAGAAACAAGACAGCAAAATGGGGAAAGTTAGGAGGAAAGTGTTGCCATAAAGGTGGAGTTGAGTTGGAGTAAAATTATGCTAAAGGGAAGATGAAAATAGAATGTAGAACTCTAATCCCGAAATAAAATAAAGAGAAAACAAAATGACACTTTTTTTCCCAAAAACGGTAAAGTACTAGTAGTAATTAATAATACTAGTTTAAAACAAAAATGTAGTAATTATAAAGGTAAAATCAATTGAGGCAGAAAGCAAAAAAATATTCTTTTAATTAAAATATGTGAAAATGAAAAATAAAGAATTAAAAATTAAGAAAAAGAAAAAAGGAAAAAAAAAAGAAGAAAAAATAGAATGGTCCTTCAGTTCCACTATTATTCTGTTTGGCACTCCTGTTTCCCAGTAGGGGAGGTATTGCAGTTCCCTGTGTTCCCCTCTTGGTGTTTTAATCTCTTTATTCTCTTGTGGTTATGCGAGAGTTAATCTGTGTGTCATCCATTGGGTGGCAGTGTTTCGGAATTGATCTCTGAGACAAAGCACAGGACCTCTCTAGGCTGTGCTCAGATCCTGCTACTCTGTGGTTCCCAAAACCAGTTTGTGGGGGTTTTGCAGCCTGGACACTGCAATAACTCCCTCTGCCCCAGAGAAAAAGAAAAAAAAAAAAGAGTCATTTTCCAGAGCTCTCCTCTGTCAACAGCTCAGAGGGTTGCCTTCACACTCAGGGATCACGCCCTGACCACCTCCTCGGACCTCTCCAGAGGCAGCTTTCCCGCAGCCCGGCTCCCACAGTGTCCATGTCTCTGCCCGGTGGGGGTAGGAGACCACACTCTGGCCCAGGCGAAATCTGACCCTTCCGCGCACGCGCAGTGTGGATCTCTGAATCCTCAGTCTGTGAGTCTGTGCTGCCTGGGAAGCCGCGCTCTGGGTCCTGGCTGCTCTGTGGGTGCCTCTGTCAGCCGCAGCTTTCAGACCTCGGCAGACATCCACCTCCCCCTTAAGTCAGGCGCAATCTGACCTTTCCGTGTGCTCTGTGGATCTCTGATTCCGCCAAGTGTCTGCGCCGATTGGAGAGCGGAGTTCTGGGTCCCCGGGTTCCTGGCTGCTCGATGGGTGCCCAGCCACTGGCTTCAGAGTGCCGCAGACATCCACCTCCCTCTGCAAGATGGCTTGGGCTCCGCGTTCGCGCTGGTGGCTCCGGCGGACAAAAACCCCGTGGCAGTGGGGCTGCCTGGCCAGGAGAGCCCCTTCCAGCAGTTCTCCGCCTTCCCCTGGAGGACAACTGACTCCTAGCTTGCCAACAAACACTCCCAATGCAACTCTCAGCCGCTCTCTCTCCCTCTGCCCAGCGACAAAGCTCCAGACGCATCCGTCTACTCCGCCGCCATTTTCTCCTCCTCTGTATAATATTTTTAATTTCAGTCAGTGTATGTTTAATTTCTAGTTGGTTCTTTTCCATCTCTAGTTGGATACTTTTTCATCTCCACTTGGGTCTCACTAACTTTATCCAACTTTTCTAGGATATTCTTGAAAAACCTTATAAGCGTGGTTTTGAACTCTATATCCAGTCGTTTGTTTTCCTCTATTTCTTTGGTTTGTGATCTCTTCCCTTGTCTCGGCATTTTCACTATGCTGGGAGAACTTCTGTGTTGGATTCAGCCTTATGATACAAGACTTGCAAAACTGCAAAAGCCTCTCTGTTGAGCTTGGGATGGGTGGAGTCTCAGGACTTAACGGACGGCCTTGCCTTCCAGTGGGATCCACCCCCTACGGCCCCCCTAGTCTCACGTGACTGGGTAATCGCTGGAGCAGTGCCTGTGCACAGGCGCTCTCTCTCGCAGTGCCTCTAGACTGCTGCCTTTCCGGCTCCCTTGCACTCCGGGACCATATGAATCTGGGTCCCCAGGACTTCGCCTGAATCTGGGGTTTAGTGGAGTTAGAAGTGACACAGTTGGGATGCTTTGTCTCCCGCCCTCTTGTGAAAACCAGTGGCACAATCAGCAGTTGATCTTCTGCGCGCAGTGCTGTGTGTGCCGTCTAACTTCTGCCCTCCTGCCACTCCCCCAAATTTTCGTGCACTTTTCCCTTTTCACAGTCCAAACTCCCCCTTTATGAGTTTCGGCTGGACCTGGGGTTTAGTGTCGTAGGATAAGGGGTTCAATGCCATTGGGAGTCTCCCACCAGAGAAAGCCAGCTGCTCCAGCACCAGCTCTCCACATGCGCGTCACTGTACCTCAGCTTTTTGCAGCTCCTCTGGGTCTCTGTGAACCCCTCTCTTTCCTTCTAGTTGTAGAATTTCCACTCAGCCAGCTTTCCTGTGGTTCTGGATGATGCCCGTTCTGTCTTTTAGTTGTAGTTTTGAAATTGTTGTGCGAGGCAGCATTGTAGGTGTTTACCTATACCAACATCTTGGTTACCTCCCCTAAAAGGCTCTTCTAAGAATGTTGCTGGTGACACGCTCTGACAAAAAGGCAGATGGCTCCCCACTGCTCTCGGAGGACAGCCACAGGGCCTACCTGCTGGGTTTGGAAAGGCTGGCTTCATCTGTCTTACAGGCCTGGCTCCTGCCACAGGCAGCTCTTCCAGCAACTGGAACTTCTTTAGTCCTTGGTCCTCAGATCAGGTGTCCGGGCCACCCAACCTGCCCCTAGAGAGAATACTCTTCTCCCATCACTTCTTGGTTAACTCCTCTGCATCCTTTAGGACTTGGATGCCACTTCCTTCAGGAAGCCTTACTAGAATGCCTCAGGGGAGAGGCAGTAGAGTATTCCTGTTAGGATCAGCCATACTTGGGTTAGAGTCCTACTTCCTAGCTCTATTAGGTTTTCTAGGACTCAAACAATTGGAATTCATTGGTAAAGTCTAAAACCAGCATGTCAACAGAACTGATTCTTTCTGAGAGTTGTGAGAAGGAACAGCCTACCCAGTGCTTCTTGGCTGAGTGATGGCACTCTCCCAGTGCCTTTGCATTACATGGTCTTCTTTGTGTGATGTCCGTGTCCAGACTTCCCCTTCTCATAAGGACACCCAGCATATTGCAATTAGGGTCCACCCTAATGACCTCAATTTAAGTTAATTACACTTGTAAAAACTCATTTCCAAAAAGGGTCAGATTCCGAGGACCCAGGGGCTGTGACTTCAACATGTCTTTTTTTGGGAAACACAATGCAACCCATCACATGGCTCTGTGGCCTTGAGTGTGTTACTTAACCTTTCTGAGCCGTTTTCCTCATCTGTTCAATGAGAATTGTGAAAAGAAGAATTAATTGCCCCAGGATGCTGGGGGCTTTGATTTGAGGCTGAGTTCTACTCACCAGCTGTGTGACCTTGAGCAAGTCCCTTAACCTCTCTGCATCAGTCTGAGACAGGCCAGTAAGCCAGGACAAGTGGAATAGGGAAGCTGAGAGAGAGCTGAGCAAACTGGCAGATAGTTCAACAGCAGGTACAGAAGGTCACCTCTTAGAAATGACATCTAGTCCTCAGTTGTATTTCTGCTGTGGACCCAGAAAAGCAGCAAAACCAGATGGGCAGCACCAGGACCAGCTGTGGTGACTGACGAGCTCATGAGTGACACCGACCATCTGCGGAGACCATACCCTGGAAAAGGCCACCTGGGAACTGAGGCCTGTTCTGTTGGAACCTTCCTTGAGGCCTCCCTAAGGTTCCCACCTGCGAGGGGGAGGGAGGGAGGGAAGGAAGAAGGAGAGAGAGAGAGAAAGAGAGAGAGAGAGAGAGAGAGAGAGAGAGAGAGAGAGAGAGAGAGAGGGCCTCCAGACAAAGGACCCAGAGTCTGCCCTCCCTCAGGGAGAAGTCCCTGCAGTCCCCTCCCCTTTCCCCTCTCTCCCCTCCCCTCCACTCAGGCACACATTCCCAAATCTCAGGGACCCCATGAGACTTGCAGCCAGGGCAGCAATGGGCAGCAGCAGCTCGTCTCAGGCTCATCCCATCCTGTTCCCAAGGCCCCTTTCCAGTAAGTTCCCAGAGAGCTGGGTGGCCCACCTGGGCTCTCCTGTGGCTTCTTCCAGGCAAGCCCCTTCTTGTTTTACATCTCCAGCTTTAATGAATGTTCCCACATAGTCATCTGGGCTCCTGAAATCTTCCCTGCACAAAGTCAAGAACCCACAGCCTATTGCTACAAGCAAAGCACACCATGCTTAGTGGCTTCAAACAATAACCATCATAGGTTTTGTCCATAAATCTGCAGTTTGGACAGAGTTCAGTGGGGAGAAACATTCTCAGTTTCACACGACAAAAGTGGAACTGGAGCTGGAAGGTGAGTCGCATGCTATCAAGGGCCCTTCTACAGGTGCTGGCATTGGCAGGAGCTGGCCAGGGGTGGGGCCAAGCACCAGGCTCTTCCAGTGAGTCTTCTCCTGGCGCGTGGGCTTCCCCCCAAAACGGGCTGTTCCAGGAACCAGGTCTCCAGAGAACTAGGTGGAAGGGTCTGCCTGTTAGGACCCAACCTGGGAAGTCGTGTGGTGTCATTTCCACTAAAGCCACAAGGCTGCTCGGATTCCAGAAGAGTGTCAGCAAAGGTAGCCAGCCATTCATATGAGGAAGAAAGCCAAAGGGAACTAATAATCTTAATAGACGGGAAGCAGAAGCAGGTACCAGAACAGAAGGAGACTTGGTCCTCGGAATGAGGCAGGAAGTCTCCAAGTCTGCCGAAGCCCAGGAGCGAGGGGGAAGTTCCTGTGTGGCACCGTGCAGGGACCTGGGTGTGGTAAGGAAGCATGGCTGGCAGTGTGATCAGCATGAGGGGATAGCAATCTGAAAGGTAATTGGATTGGGCTGAGGATAGGAAACCCATAGAATTTACTGGGAGGAGGGCCCAGTCCAGGTCCAGGAAAAGTTAGGAATTTAGGTTGGATAGTTTGAATGGTTCTTTGTCCTTTATCTCAGCCGAGAAGAGGTGGGGCGGTGCTGTAGAGCCTGCCCAACCTCCACGGCCTGAGAGTGCATTCATCCCCTCATTTCACAAGAGGGTCTTGGCTTCTCGGTTAAGCCTCTCCTCATGTGTTAAAAGTCTTTTCTCACATCGCCACTTTCACAGGCAACAGAGGACTGACGCTCCTCTGATGGGAGGCGTGCTGGTTGCACATGGTGGAGATGCTGCTGCCCCCTCCTTTCTACTCTCTGTAGAAGTTAATGGAAACATATCTTCGGGTGAGAATTTAAACAACTGTCTCACCTAAGACCGGAGGAAGTGGAATATTTGACCTGCCATCTGCCCTTCGTGCTGGGAGCTCTTTGGGCCAGGGGCTCCCAAACGGACCCTGGGCCCATCGTACCCACCTCAGCAGCCTTTGAAACAGCAGGGCTTCAGTTTGGCCTCTGCAGGCACCCTAATTCTGAATATTCTTCAAACAAAATAGGATTCTATTTGCCATCTCCCATAGTCTGCGATCTGCCCCTACAGGGGCACATTGCTTCCTCAGAATGATGGCTCTGTCTTAAGTGAGCCCTCCTCACTCTGGCACCTCTTGCAGCTTTTTCTCCCCAAACCTCTGCCACAAGGTGGGACCGTGGGGTTGGCAGGCCCAGGAGGAGCTGGCTTGCATGGGGCATTGGATGATTCTTGGCTAAAGGAATTGGGGGAGGGCTCTCTTCTGGGGGTCAGGCGATGGGGGGTGGTGGAATTGGCTGTTTGCCCAGCCTGGCCTGGCCTGGCTCTGAGTCCTGTGCAGGGCGTGTTAGTGGGGCCTGCCTTCCCCTGCCTGTGCCTGTCGGGCTGGGGCCCAGGCCTGCCTGGTCACTGCCTGGTCCTGGCTGGACAGCCTCTCCTCTCCTCTCCTCTCCTCTGCACCTGCGGGCGGGCCTGCTTCCTCGCTCCCTCCCAGGAGATGTGCCATGACACGTGACAGTGACCAGGAAGGCGACGGATGTGTCTCCTCACTTTAGCCTGAGCTGGGCTCTTCCTGGGAGTCTTCCTCTGGCATGTGGGCTTCTGAGAGGGTTTGAGCCTGGAAGCATTCTGGGAGCCTCACAGGCTTTTGGCCTAGAGGTGGGAGTCCATTCAGCCATCTTGGCATTAGGGTCACAGCTGAGGACACCCCAGGAGACCCAAGCAGAACGCAGGTAGAGGGCTGCAGAGGCTCGGAAGCTGCATGGGCCATGGGCAGACCACAGGTACGTGCCGTCTCCACTCCCTACAGCTGGAACCATGTTGCGTCCTGGCCCCAAAGCATGGCACCTTGCAGCAAGGCGGGAGTAGGAGCTGCTGTCTTTGTTTTCTCGGTGAGGAAGCCAAGGCTCGGGGAGGAGGCACAGAGCTGGTCAGAGCAGGGATTAGGACCCACATCGGGGTGAGACTCCAGCATGTGGACCTTTGCCACAAACACAGCAAAAAGGAAGTCCCCCTTCATGCTGAAGAGGAGGAAGGAAAACACTTTGAGAAGGACACATTGAAAATGCAAAGGAGAGAGAGAATCCAAGATGGCGGCATAGGTAAACACCTATACTGCTGCCTCACACAACAATTTCAAAACTACAACTAAAAGACAGAACGGACATCATCCAGAACCACAGGAAAGCTGGCTGAGTGGAAGTTCTACAAC
>JAAGEH010001258.1:0-11268 GCA_011751065.1 Lasiurus cinereus
GTGGGTTTGTCTGTCTCTGTGTTCTCCGAACCCCAAGGGAAAGGGGGGGCTGGCTAGGGGGTTCTCCCCATGAGCCTCGACCTCACCCCCTCCTCCCAGTCCCCAGTGTCTCCGAGACCCCAATAAACCTCACCCTGTCCGTCGGTGCCGCTTCATTTTCTGAACCTTGGCTCCAGAGGGCGTGGGGGTACCTCCCTCCTGACTTAGACCGAGCCCCCTCAGAGCGAAGGGATTTGGGGTGCTTGAGACAGTTCTTGACGCTATCAACTACCTGGAACCCTATCCCTTAAACATGGTGTGCCTCCACAGATGGACACCCCTCTTAGAACAGTGGTCGGCAAACTGCGGCTCTGTTGACTAATGAGTTTGCTGATCACTGCCCTAGAACCAGACAGCTTCCCCCCCTCCCCCAACACTTTTAAATATATTTTTATTGATTTCAGAGAGGGGGAGAGAGAGAAACATCCATGATGAGAGAGAATCATTGATTGGCTGCCTCCTGCACGCTCCGGGGTCGAGCCTGCAACCGAGGCCTGTGCCCTGGACCGGAATCGAACCAGGACCTTTCAGACTGCAGGCGGGTGCGCTATCCACTGGGCCACATCGGCCAGGGCCAGGCAGGCCCTTTGAAGCCATCAGTCCCATCGGACCTGCCCCCTGAAATCCAAACTGTCACCTTAGGGATGCGTTCCTTCCAGGAGGAGAAGCCACCCCACCCCAGCCCCATCCTCTGAAACGGCTCTCCGGACCACCCCACTAGCATCGCAGAGGCTACCTGGACCTCCGGTGAGGATCCACCTTCAGACTGCCTTTTGGGTGCGAGGGCGGTCCATTCCCGCCCCGGGCGCCCACTGCATGCCAGGCACAGTGACCCCTCTGGGGGGCCCAGCAGTGAACTAAACAACCCGTCGGGGTGATGGTCTCGTGCAGTACTCATTAGTCAACAGGGCGACAAACAAAGGCTCAAGAGCCGCAGTTTGCCGACCAATGGTCTAGCACGAGGTGGGGTGTAGGAAGGAGGGGTGAAGGAGGAAGGCAAGTCCAGAGGGCCGTGAGGGCTCCGGAGGAAATGTGGTAAGCGGCCTGGGCCGGCTGCCTACAGAGGTGGCATTTGAGCCGAGACCAATGGTGAGGACGGAGCCGCCAGGAGGAGGCTGGTTGGGCCCAGGAGGGGCCTGAGTCCAGAGGAAGGGGGTGTCCAGGCACTCAGAGGCTGGTGGGCATATGACTGTCCTTCCTGGACGATAAGATGCTAAGTGTGGAGGGAGGTAACCACGCTTGCACTTAAATGTGTGTGTGTGTGTGTGTGTGTGTATATATATTTCAGAGAGGAAGGGAGAGGGAGAGAGAAACATCCATGATGAGAGAGAATCACGGATCAGCTGCCTCACGGATCGGCTGCCTCCTGCACGCTCCCCTCCTGGGGATGGAGCTCACAACCAGGGCCTGTGCCCCGACCTGGAATAGAACCAGCAACCTGGCAGTGTATGGGACCATGCTCAACCGCGTGAAGCACACTGGCCAGGCCCATGCGGGAGTCCTGTTCCCGGACTCCCCGCCTCCAGAAGCGTGAGCCATACGTGTCTGTTGTTTACAAGCCACCTGGTCAGTGTTTTGTTACAGCTGCCCGCACAGACTAAGACATCCATCAACAACGCTGCAGTTAGCCCGGCCAACGTGGCTCAGGGGTTGAGCGTTGAACCTATGAACCAGGAGGTCATGGTTCAGTGCCCGTGCAGGGCACATGCCCAGGGTTGTGGGCTCGGTTCCCGGGTGGGGCGTGCAGCAGGCAGCCAGCAGCAGCCGCCGGTCAATGATTTTTCTCTCATCACTGATGTTTCTGTCTCTCTTTCCCTCTCCCTCTCTGAAATAAATAAAAATATTTAAAAACAAAACAAAAACACACACACCTGCCTTGGAGAAAGAAGACCAGCCCCGTTAGCTACAGGTTTAGCACCAACAAGACCCGCCCACTCGAGGCTGGCTCCCTCGGCCAGGAGCGAGAGCACCTGGAAAAGAGCCAGGGTTGTCATGGAGACGGTGGCCTGGGGCTATGGAGTGGAGGCCTCCACCCACCACACCTCCACCTGAACCCTTTCTGCGAGAGCGGGACCCTTCCGCTGCAGGCACAGCAAGCCCCACCCCCAGGAGTTTCCAGTCCAATGGGAGGGCAGGTCCGCAATGAGTGGGTTGGCCATAAACACAAGATTGAAAACAAAGGCAAAGAAAGTATGGACGAAAGGGTGACAGGGACGCTATTTTATTTATTTATTTTTGAAGTTTTTATTTAAAAAAATACATTTTGATTGATTTCAAGGGAGGAAAGAAGAGAAAGAGAGAAACATCAATTATGAGAGAGAATCACAGATCGGCTGCCTCCCACTCGCCCCCCCCCCACTGGGGAATCAAGGCTGCAGCGCAAGCCTGTGCCCCGACCAGGAATCGAACCTTGACCTCCTGGTTCATAGGTTAAAGCTCAACCACTGAGCCAGGCCAGCCGGCCAAGGGAGTAAGGGGGGAATGGGGAAGGGCACTCCGGGCAGATGCAAAGACCCGAGTCCAGAAAGAACAAAGAGGGCGGTGTGGCTGGAGCAGAGAGAGGCAGGGGGAGGGAGGCCCCAGGAGCCAGGCGTGCAGAGCCTTTTAGGCAGAGGGAAAGGGGAGGAGGACCAGTGGGCGCCCCCCCATCCCCACTCGCCTGGGTGTCCAGGCACGAGTGACGAGGTGTGATCTCTGGGCGCCTCTGAATGCATAGGGAACAAGAGAGCCAATGAGGAGGCAGTTTCCGTGGGACTGGCACCCGTCTGAGCCAATCAGCGCCAGATCCCGCCCCCCTGCCCGGGAGCCTGGTTCCCAGCCCAGGGCAGCCCCGCCCCGGCCCCTCGCTCACCAGGACTCGAGCCCCGCCTCCTCCCTGCTCCCGCCTCGGTCTCCCCAGCATCCGGCCAGGCCTCCTCCTGGGTCCCACAGGAATTTCTCTAACGCCTTAATGGGCTCATGTGACTCCCCAGCTTTAAACCTTTTCAATGGCTTCTCAGTGCGCCAGGAATGCGCCCCAGCAGTCAGCCGGGACCAGGAGGCCGGGCACAGCCGCAGCTCGGGCCTCTCTGCCACTCTGACCGCCTTTGCCGCCCCAACCCAAGGTCCCCGGGTCCCCCCTCCCCCTCCCCCTCCCTCCCACACACCATGCTGTTCTCTCTGCCTGACATTCCCTTTCCCTGCCACCTCCACTCCTGAATTCGCTTCCCAACATGGGTAAGCCTTTAACCATGGGATGACAGGCCTAGCCGGTGTGGCTCAGTGGATAGAGCGTTGGCCTACGGACCAAAGGGTCCCGGTTGGATACCAGTCAAGGGCACGTACCTTGGTTACAGGCTCCTACCCAGCTCGGGCCCTGGTCAGGGCTTGTGCAGGAAGCAACCAATTGATTTTCTTTCACATCTATGTTTCTTGCTGTCTTTCCCTCTCCCTAAAATAATAATAATAAATAAATAAATCAGCCCTGGCTGATGTGGCTCAGTGGATAGAGCATCGGCCTGCAGACTAAAGGGTCCCAGGTTCAATTCCAACCAAGGGCACATGCCCGGGTTGCAGGCTCGACCCTACCCCCAGTGGGGAGCATGCAGGAAGCAGCCAATCAATGATTCTCCCTCATCATTGATATTTTTATCTATTTTGCTGGAAACCAAACATTGTTTCTCTTAATAGAAAGATGTGGACAGGAAGCCCAGAAGGCTAGTCAACAACTTTAATTGCTTTGACTATTCACTGTTTAGTTGAGACATTGTTAGCTGAAGCCTGAAGCGGCCTCCACTTTTGTTTGTCTTTTCTATTTTTGTTATTGAAATTTCATGCCTAAAAGCTATGGGTATGTCCCAAAGTCTCAATAAAAGGAATAGCTAGAGCAGGTGTGTCTTCTCACTAGAGGTGGGCTCTGCCTGGCCCCACAATATTCCCAAATTAATACTTTTCTAGTCTCTTTTCATTTGTGTGCGGCCTCCTCCAGAACCAGAACCCTGAACGGGAACCCTGAATAGTGAAAGGGGTTCCCACACTATTCCTCTCCCTTCCTCCCTAAAATCAATAAAAATATATTTTTAAAAATCAATGGGAAAATATCCTTAGGTGAGGATTAACAATAAAATAAAATAAATTGGATGACAAAATAACAGCCCTGACTGGTTTGGCTCAGTGGATAGAGCGTCAGCCTTAGGACTGAAGGGTCCCAGGTTCAATTCCAGCCAAAGGCATGTACCTTGGTTGTGGGCACATCCCCATGTGGGGTGTGCAGGAGGCAGCTAATCGATGTCTCTCTCTCTCATTGATGTTTCTATCTCTCTATCCCTCTCCCTTCCTCTCTGTACAAAATCAATAAAATATATTTTTTAAAAAATAAAACTGCCCTTCAAACAAATACGTAAGAACATAAACCACAACAGCGCTAGTCACAATGGCCAAAAGGTAGAAACAACCCAATGCCCACCAACCAATGAACAGACAGCATGTAGCATCCTGCCCCAGTGGAATAATAATGGAATAGTATTGAAATAGTAATGGATTAGTATTGGAATAATAATGGATTAGTATTGGAATAGTAATGGAATAGTGTTGGAATAGTATTGGAATAGTAATGGATTAGTATTGGACTAGTAATGGATTAGTATTGGAGTAGTAATGGAATAGTGTTGGAATAGTATTGGAATAGTAATGGATTAGTATTGGAATAGTAATGGATTAGTATTAGAATAGTAATGGAATAGTGTTGGAATAGTAGTGAAATAGTAATGGATTAGTAATGGAATAGTGTTGAAATAGTATTGAAATAGTAATGGATTAGTATTGGAATAATAATGGATTAGTATTGGAATAGTGTTGGAATAGTATTGGAATAGTAATGGATTAGTATTGGAATAGTAATGGATTAGTATTGGAATAGTAATGGAATAGTGTTGGAATAGTATTGGAAAAGTAATGGATTAGTATTGGAATAGCATTGGAATAGTAATGGAATAGCAATGGAATAGCATTGGAATAGTAGAGGAATAGTAATAGTAATGGGATAGAAATGGGATAGTAATAATAATGGGATAGAAATGGAATACTAATAGAATAGTATTGGATTAGTAATGGAATAGTATTGGAATAGTAATGGAATAGTAATAGAATAGTATTATTATAGTATTGGAATAGTAATGAAATAGCATTGGCATAGTAACGGAATAGTAACAATAATATTGGGATAGTAACGGAATAGTAATAATAATGGGATAGAAATGGAATAGTAATGGAATAGTAATAAAATAATATTGGAACAATATTGAAATAATACTCAGCCAAAAAAGAGGGATGAGTCATTGCCCCAGGCCACCGCGTGGATGGATCTTGACTATGTGGTGCAGAATGCAGGCTGGCCATAAAAGAGCGGCATGTCCCACTCCACCGGTGTGAAAGGCCCAGCGGGCGAGCCCCCTAAGAAGGTAGCTGGTTCCTGGATGCCAGGGGCTGGGAGGAGGAGGCGACAGGCAGTGACAGCTTAGGGAGCGATGCATTTTGCAACTAGATAGTGGTCTGTGGGAGGCAGCTGGACAGACAGGAGCAGAGCAAGGACCACGGGCCAGGTACTGAAGGTCACCCAGGCGGGAAGCCCTGGGTACCTAGCAACGGGTCAAACAAGAACCTTGCCCCCAGCGTGACCTTCCCTCCCGGAGTATCGCTGGCCATGCAGTCCAAACCCTCCCTGACCTTCCTCCCCTGGCATGTTGCTAGCCATGTAGGTTTGCTCCCCTAGACGGGGAATGAATGGGGTGGGAGGGCGCTGGAGAACAGCCCTTAAGCATTGAGCCCCCAGAACAATGAGGTTCTTGCTTTAAAATTTTTAAAATATATTATTTATTTATTTTTAAAATATGATTTTTTAAATATATATTTTTTTACTGATTTCAGAGAGGAAGGGAGAGAGAAACAGAAACATCAATGATGAGAGAGAGCCCTAACCAGTTTGGCTCAGTGGATAGAGTGTCGGCCTGGGGACTGAAGGGTCCTGGGTTCGATTCCGTTCTAGGGCACATGCTTGGGTTGTAGGCTCAATCCCCTGAAAGAGGTGTGCAGGAGGCAGTCCATCAATGATTCTCTCTCATCATTGATGTTTCTATTTCTCTCTCCCTCTCCCTCTCTGAAATCAATAAAGATATAGTGTAGTAAAAAAAAAAAAAGTACCACATTTAAAAAAAATGATGAGAGAGAACCATTGATTGGCTGCCTCCAGCATGCCCCTCACTGGAAATCGAGCCCACAATCCGGGCATGTACCCTTGGCTGGAATTGAACCTGGGAACCTTCAGTCTGCAAGCCGATGCTCTATCCACCGAGTCACACCGGGCTAGGGCTTCAATATGTTTTTATTGATTTCAGAGAGGAAGGGAGAGGAAGAGAGAGACAGCAACATCAATGCTGAGAGAGAATCACGGAGCAGCTGCCTCCTGCAATGCACCACCCTGGGGAATCGAGCCCGCCACCCGGGCCTGTGCCCTTGACTGGGAATTGAATCCATGACCCCCTGGTTCACAGGTCGATGCTCAAGTCCTGAGCGGGGAGAGCAGGACAACAATGATGTTCTAATCTGCATCCAGTTCGGCTAGGCCTCTGTGGAGTTTCAGCTCGGGGCCCAGAGGACAGCAAAACTCAGCCAGCAACACAGTGTCTGCCTCAGGACCAGCTGCGTCCACTAATGACCCCCAGCCCTGGTGCCTAATCAATAGGGACCCCACCCTGATAGGACACAGCTGGGGAGCTGAGGAGCCTTCCATTGTTGGGATCCTCCAGATAAACATCTTCAAGACCAGGACCCAGCCAAAACCAGTGTGGCTCAGTGGATAGAGCGTCAGCCTGCTGGCTGAAAGGTCCCAGGTTCATTTTGGTCAAGGGCATGTACCTTGGTTGTGGGCACATCCCCAGTAGGGGGCGTGCAGAAGGCAGCTGATCGATGTTTCTCTCTCATCAGTGTTTTTAATTCTCTATCCCTCTCTCTTCCTCTCTGTGAAAAATCAATAAAATATATTAAAAAAAAAAAAAAAAAAGACGAGGACCCAGCCCAGCTTTTTCTAGGAGGCAAACCTCTTTCCCCATTGCCTCCCCCTTGGCGAACTGCCCTTGCCTCTCTCTCTCTTTCTCTCCCTCCCCCCCTCTCTCTCCGTCTCTCTCCTTCTCTCTCTCTCTCCGTCTCTCTCTCTCTCCCTCACTCTCTCTCTCTCTCTCTCCCTCCTCTCTCTCTCTCTCTCTCTCTCTCTCTCCTTCTGTCGCCTCTGTAACTTGTGCCCTGAGCCCACACCACTCAGCTGGCTCACTCCTCCTACCTCTGAGACTTACTCAGTAAACTTCTGTGTGTAGTTGAGTCTTGCGTCTGAATTCTTTCTTAGCCTGAACTCAGGTCCTGAGGTCGCCGGTCACATTCTGGTGCTATTTTGCTGCTGACGGGGCCTACTTAGGAATGTGCTGAATGCCACGGAATTGCACACATTAAAATGGCAAATGTAACATTACATGTGTTTTACCCCAATTAAAAATATACCTTCCCCCCTACACACACACACACACACACACACTCAGATGCTGACTCCCAGCTTGAAAACGTTAGAAATATGCCTCCATCTCCACAGCTTCGCCCACTTGAAGGTAGCCCTAACCCGAGTTTTTGTTTAAATATTTTTTTAATTGATTTTTTACAGAGAGGAAGGGAGAGAGACAGAGAGCCGGAAACATCGATGAGAGAGAAACATCGATCAGCTGCCTCCTGCACACCCCCCACTGAGGATGTGCCCGAAATCAAAGTACATGCCCCCGACTGGAACCAAACCCGGGACCCTTCAGTCTGCAGGCCGACGCTCTATCCACTGAGCCAAACTGGTCTTGTCCCTACCCCGAATTTGATGCATATTGTTTCCCTGGATGTGTGTGTGTGTGTGTGTATCTTAATCTTCAGCCGAGGCTATTTCTCCCATTGCTTTTTAAAAATATATTTTATTGATTTTTTTTTACAGAGAGGAAGGGAGAGGGATAGAGAGTTAGAAACATCGATCAGCTGCCTCCTGCACGCCCCCTATTGGGGATGTGCCAGCAACCAAGGTACATGCCCTTGACGGGAATCAAACCCGGGACCCTTCAGTCTGCAGGCTGACGCTCTATCCACTGAGCCAACCGGTTTCGGCTCCATTGCTTTTTTTTATTATTAATATATTTTTATTGATTTTTACAGAGAGGAAGGGAGAGGGATAGAAAGTCAGAAACATTGATGAGAGAGAGACATCGATCAGCCACCTCCTGCACACACACCCCTGGAGTTATGCCCGCAAGCAAGGTACATGCCCCCGACCGGAATCGAACCTGGGACCTTTCAGTCCGCAGGCTAACGCTCTATCCACTGAGCCAAACCGGTCTCGGCTCCATTGCTTTTTCGAAAATATATTTTGTTGATTTTTTACAGAGAGGAAGGGAGAGGACAGAGTCAGAAACATCAACCAGTTGCCTCCCACACACCCCCTACTGGGGATGTGCCCGAAACCCAGGTACGTGCCCTTGACCGGAATTGAACCTGGGACCCTTGAGTGCACAAGAGGATGCCAAACCAACCTCGCCACACCTGCCAGGGCCTGGCCCCTACCCTTTCTCCAGTCCCTGGGAAAGGCAAGACTTCCTGAGGCTGGGCACCCTGGATGAGGGCGCTTCTGCTCACTTTCCCGCTCTCTGAGGGGGGAGAGTCACGCGACCACTTGCTACGGCAGGAACAGGGGGCTTGCCTCGGTGAGTCAACGGTCCCTCCCTCTTCTCTCAT
Organism: Lasiurus cinereus; assembly: GCA_011751065.1. Classification (NCBI taxonomy): domain Eukaryota; kingdom Metazoa; phylum Chordata; class Mammalia; order Chiroptera; family Vespertilionidae; genus Lasiurus; species Lasiurus cinereus. The sequence continues at coordinate 8,827 of JAAGEH010001258.1, forward strand.
TTCTATCACCCGCCATGGCCTTCCTCTGGACTGGGAGAAGGGAAGCCGTTCCACGCGGTTTCAAGCTCAGACCGTACAGAAGGGGAGTGCGCAGGGAGCGCTGGTCCTGGGGGTCAGACAAGGTGGCTGCTTCCCTCTCTCTTCTTCCAGAAGAGGTCAGCACGGACAGAACAGGCCGCGGGCGGGCACCCCTTGTTCGCCCCCTCTTAACCCATCACGTGGAACCTTGCCCCGTGTTCGCACAGTGAGTGTCCTCATCCTTTCTCTCTTTCTTTAAAAAATGTATTTTATTGCCCAAACTGGTTTGGCTCAGTGGATAGAGTGTCGGCCTGTGGACTGAAAGGTCCCGGGTTCGATTCCAGTCAAGGGCATGTATCCTGGTTGCGGGCACATCCCCAGTAGGGGGCGTGCTGGAGGCAGCTGATAAATGTTTCTCTCTCATTGATGTTTCTGACTCTCTGTCTTTCTCCCTTCCTCTCTGTAAAAAATCAATAAAATATATTAAAAAAAAAATAAAGCTGGCACGGAGAGCGGTTTGTGTGTTTCTGAGTGCGTTGATCCCAGATAGGCTCCTGGAGCTGCTCCCTGGTTAAGGCTGTTTCCAATCACACTCCCCCAAGACAGGTACGAACAAGGCCCTGTTTCCCACACTCCTAAAATATATACATATACATATAATGGATTTCAGAGGAGGGAGATGGAGGGAGAGAAATGATCAATGATGAGAATCATCGATTGGCCGCCTGCTGCACACCCCCAGTGGGGGATTAAGCCCGAAACCTGGGCCTGTGCCCTTGGTTGGAATCCACTCTGGGACCCTTCAGTCCCTAGGCTGATGCTCTATCCACTGAGCCACACCAGCTAGGACCTGTTTCCCACACTCCTTTTTTTTTTAAGTTCATTCTTTTATATTTCTCCAAATCTTTTAAAAAATATATATTTTATTGAGCTCTAACTGGTTTGGCTCAGTGGATAGAGGGTTGGCCTGTGGACTGAAAGGTCCCAGGTTCAATTCCAGTCAAGGGCATGTACCTCAGTTGTGGGCACATTCCCACTAGGTGTGCAGGAGGCAGCTGACTGATGTTCTCTCTGATCAATGTTTCTAGCTCTCTATCCCTCTCCCTTCCTCTCTGTAAAAAATCAGGTTTCAGCTGAAAGGCGGCTGCCTCCAGGAAGCCCTCGGGGATCACTCTCCGGCTCTGTGTCCGCCTCCTCCACCAGACGGTGAGCTCCCTGCAGACAGGGCCCCGGCGCCTCTGTCGCTCCAGCACCAGCACCAAGGACAGATCCAGCCCACAGTAGGTGCTCAGTACACACCGGTGGCTTCCGGTCCAGGGAATACATGCAGCAACATGTATGCAGAGCCGGCCTATGGTGGTGCTCAGCTAACACACATTACTTAGGACTGAGTGAATCTCACGTGAGGGGGAAACTGAGGCTTGGAGAAGAGAAGCACTTCCTGGGGCAGGAGCCAAAGGAAGCCTGGAGTCAGGTTCTAGTTCGGGTGTCTCCACTTCCCCTGAAGCCTCTGTCAGTGCCTCATTCATCTCCTCCCCCGCCACCCACGCCCCGAGCCCAGAGCCCGGCGGAGACCAGACCTGATAAATGTGTGTTTGTGGAAGGAATGAATGAATATGTGTTTTGAGGGGAGAGGGGCTGGACCCAGCCTCCCAGGCCCTCAGAGCGCTCCTCCCTCTGGGAGGCCAGAGGCCAGGCCCCCTTAGCCCCCCTCCACCCCACCTCCTCGCCCCCCGCCGGGGTCCCCTCCTCCTCCTGCTTCCGGCTCCCCAGCCAGTCTTTCCTCTCCCGGGCTGGGAGGAAAGGCGGGTTTCCGGGGGGAAGGCTTAGGCGGTGACACCGAGCCCAGCCTCCTCCACCCGCCCCCCTCCACGCGACGCTCGGGCCCTCCCTCCCCGCCGCCACCGTCCACTCGGCCGGCCGCCGGGAAGGAAGAAAGGCGCCGAGGAGGCCGAGGTAAGCGCGGGGCGCGCAGCGATCCGGCCCAGCGCGGGTCCGGGCTCCGGGCTCTGCAAGGCGGCCGCCTCCTGGGCCCCGTTTCTGCAGATCATGCCTGCGGGGACGGCAGGCTGGGCCCAGCTAGGAGGTCGCCCCCCTCCCCCCCGGGTGAGCTAGGGGCCCCCTGGCAGCCTCCCCCCCCCTCGGGGTGCAGGGGCCTGGCCCTCGGTTTCCTCCTCCCTGGAGAATCCGGGCAGCTGGGCCCCAGCCCCTGCCTCTCCCCGGTTGGAGGAGCCCAGCCCCCTCCCTCCCCGCCCAGCCCCTGGGGCCCAGGACCCCTGCCCTGCACGTCTGGGGGGGAGGGGGGTCTGTATGCTGCATTCCAGGCATCTCGGGAGCCCAGTCCCATTCCCAGCCCCACCCCCAGCCCCGGAGTCCGGCCCCCCAACACCCTCCCTCGGGGCTCAGACCCAAGAGCTCTCCTCC
>JAAGEH010001261.1:8459-30840 GCA_011751065.1 Lasiurus cinereus
TGAAACTGAGAAGTAATTCTCACTTCTTCTCTACCTATGCTGTTCATCTAAGGGACCACTAAGCTGTATTTAGATAGCATCCTTCGCAATTCTTTGAAGTAGAAAACCCCTATACTCTATCTCCTTATTACAAACTATACTCTAGATCTAGCTTTCTGTATATGGCATTGTTCCCCAACCTGTTTTATGATGCTTTGTGCTCTCTTTCCAGGATATTCTGAATTGTAGGTCACCCAATCTGCAGTATATCGTGAAGTTTAGAAGAAACTCACACTAGTTCTGTAACTCTTCTCTCCAATTTAGTCTTATTTTCCACACATTTCTTGTTTCTTTTTCCATCCTATAAGAGGCTCTGCTCTACTTCTAAGGAATGTTCCTCTACATGATACAAATATCATTCTACACTCTCAGGGAAGTTGAGAACTGATACACAATTGTCTCTCAAATACATTTAAAGTTCACTGTTACCTTACAGTTACATCTACTGCCTTGTAAAGTGGTTTAAATGTGCTTGTTACGCTATTTCAAGCTATTCCCGCATTGGACGAAACACTTGTTTTGCTGTTTCTGGACACTGAAAGATCTTTTCCTCTAGTCTTCTTTCCTAATACCATGCTTATACCAAGCATTTCCTGATTGTTTCTCCCAGGGGTGAGTCTTTCAAGAACAGTCTCAATTTGGTAATTGCTGTAATTCTAGGATATTACGCATTATAGGAAACCTTTCTATATTACATTATGATGTTTAGAAGGAATTCACACTTGTTCTTTATATATTTCTTGCAATTTGCTTTTATTTCCTCCTGATTTCTTATGTCTTGCAGTGAATTATAATTGGTTCTCCGAATCTTCTAAGGGAATTCTCTACATGATACAAAAATCTTTCCTGCTACAGCTTTCGTACTCGCCTTAAATGTGCTTGTTACAGAATTTCAAGCATATCCCACATTGCAAGAAACACATGTAATGGTGTGTCATGACACTGAAATATCTTTTCTAGTTGTTCTCTATCCTAATATCCTGCTTATTCCACTCCTTTATGGTGGTATCTCACGGGGTCTTGAGTAGTTTAGAGACAAGATTTAACGTGTTTATTACTCTATTTCAAGGATTTCCTGCATTGTACGAAAATGATTCAGTCCTCTATCCTGAAACTGAGAAGTAATTCTCACTTCTTCTCTACCTATGCTGTTCATGTAAGGGACCACTTAGCTGTATTTAGAGAGCATCCTACGCAATTCTTTGTAGTAGAAAACGCCTATACACTATCTCCCTATTACAAACTATACTTTAGATCTAGGTTTGTGTACATGGCATTGTTCCCCAACCTGTTTTATGATGCTGAGTGCTCTCTTTCCAGGATATTCTGAATTGTAGGACACCCAATCTGCAGTATATCGTGATGTTTAGAAGAAACTCACACTAGTTCTGTAACTCTTCTCTCCAAGTAGGTCTTATTTTCCACACATTTCTTGTTTCTTTTTAAATCGTATAAGAGGCTCTGCTCTACTTCTAAGGAAAGTTAATCTACATGATACAAATATCATTCTACACTCTCAGGGAAGTTGAGAACTGATACACAATTGTCTCTCAACTACATTTAAAGTTCACTGTTACCTTACAGTTACATCTACTGCCTGGTAAAGTGGTTTAAATGTGCTTATTACTATATTTCAAGCATTTCCCGCCTTGGACGAAACACTTGTTTTGCTGTTTCTGGACACTGAAAGATCTTTTCCTCTAGTCTTCTTTCCTAATACCATGCTTATACCAAGCATTTTCTGATTGTTTCTCCCAGGGGTGAGTCTTTCAAGAACAGTCTCAATGTGCTAATTGCTGTATTTCTAGGATATTTCGCATTGTAGGAAAACCTTTCTATATTACATCAAGATGTTTAGAAGGAATTCACACTTGTTCTCTATACATTCCTTGCAATTTGCTCTTATTTCCCCCTGATTCCTTGTGTCTTGCAGTGTCGTATAATTGGTTCTCCTCATCTTCTAAGTGAATTCTCTACATGATACAAACATCTTTCACATTTGTTGGGAAGTTGAGAACTGACACACAATTGACTCCAATTACATTTAAAGTTCACTGTTACTTTGCAGTTAATTCTACTGCTTTCAAAGTGGCCTGAAATCTGCTTATTACACTAATTCTAGCTTATCCCGCATTGCAAGAAACAACTGTAATGGTGTCTCTTGACACTGAAAGGTCTTTTCTAGTTGTTCTCTATCCTAATATCCTGCTTATTGTAGTCTTTGTGGTCGTGTTTCTCAGTCTTGAGTGGTTTAGAGACCAGTCTTAATATGTTTATTACTCTATTTCAAGGATTTCCTGTATTGTACGAAAAGGCTTCAGTCCTCTATCCTGAAACTGAGAAGTAATTCTCATACCTATGCTGTTCATGGAATGGACCACGTAGCTGTATTTAGAGAGCATCCTACGCAATTCTTTGAAGTAGAAAACCCCTATACACTATCTCCTTATTACAAACTATACTTTAGATCTAGATTTCTGTACATGGCATTGTTCCCCAACCTGTTTTATAATGCTGAGTGCTCTCTTTCCAGGATATTCTGAATTGTAGGACACCCAATCTGCAGTATATCGTGATGCTTAGAACAAACTCACACTAGTTCTGTAAATCTTCTCTCCAATTTAGTCTTATTTTCGACACATTTCTTGTTTCTTTTTAAATCCTATAAGAGGCTCGGCTCTACTTCTAAGGAAAGTTAATCTACATGATACAAATATCATTCTACACTCTCAGGGAAGTTGAGAACTGATACACAATTGTCTCTCAAATACATTTAAAGTTCACTGTTACCTTACAGTTACATCTACTGCCTTGTTAAGTGGTTTAAATGTGCTTATTACTCTATTTCAAGCATTTCCCGCATTGGACCAAACACTTGTTTTGCAGTTTCAGGACACTGAAAGATCTTTTTCTCTAGGCGTCTTTCCTAATACCATGCTTATACCAAGCATTTCTTGGTTGTTTCTCCCAGGGTTGAGTCTTTCAAGAACATTCTCAATTTGGTAATTGCTATAATATAGGATATTCCGCATTATAGGAAAACCTTTCTATATTTCATTAAGATGTTTAGTAGGAATTCACACTTGTTCTTTATATATTTCTTGCAATTTGCTTTTATTTCCCCCTGATTTCTTATGTCTTGCAGTGTCTGATAATTGGTTCTCCTCATCTTCTAAGGGAATTCTGTACATGATACAAAATTCTTTCACATTCAGTGGGAAGTTGAGAACTGACACACAGTTGACTCTTATTTTAAAGTTCACTGTTACTTTGCAGTTCCTGCTACTGCTTTCGTACTCGCCTTAAATGTGCTTGTTACACAATTTCAGGCATATCCCACATTGCAAGAAACACATGTAATGGTGTGTCATGACACTGAAAGATTTTTTCTAGTTGTTCTGTATCCTAAAATCCTGCTTATTCCACTCCTTTATGGTGGTGTCTCACGGGGTCTTGAGTGGTTTAGAGACAAGACTTAACGTGTTTATTACTCAATTTCAAGGATTTCCTGCAGTGTACGAAAATGATTCAGTCCTCTATTCTGAAACTGAGAAGTAATTCTCACTTCTTCTCTACCTATGCTGTTCATGTAAGGGACCACTTAGCTGTATTTTGAGAGCATCCTACGCAATTCTTTGTAGTAGAAAACGCCTACACTATCTCACTATTACAAACTATACTTTAGATCTAGGTTTCTGTATATGGCATTGTTCCCCAAACTGTTTTATGATGCTTATTGCTCTCTTTCCAGGATATTCTGCATTGTAAGAAACCCAATCTGCACTATATCGTGATGTTTAGAAGAAACTCACACTGGTTCTGAAACTCTTCTGTCCAATTTAGTCTTATTTTCCACACATTTCTTGTTTCTTCCTCGGTCCTATAAGAGGCTCTGCTCTACTTCCAAGGAAAGTTTCTCTACATGATACAAATATCATTCTACACTCTAAGGAAGTTGAGAACTGATACACAATTGTCTCGCAAATACATTTAAAGTTCACTGTTACCTTGCAGTTACATCTACTGCCTTGTAAAGTGGTTTAAATGTGCTTATTATTCTATTTCTAGCTATTCTCGCATTGGACGAAACACTTGTTTTGCTGTTTCTGGACACTGAAGGATCTTTTCCTCTAGTCTTCTTTCCTAATACCATGCTTATACCAAGCATTTCCTGGTTGTTTCTGCCAGGGGTGAATCTTTCAAGAACAGTCTCATTGTGCTAATTGCTGTATTTCTAGGATATTCCGCATTATAGGAAAACCTTTCTATATTACATCAAGATGTTACAAGTAATTCACATTTGTTCTCTATCTATTCCTTGCAATTTGCTGTATTTTCCCCTGATTTCTTGTGTCCTGCTGTTGTCTATAATTGGTTCTCCTCGTCTTCTAAGGGAATTCTCTACATGATTCAAAAATCTTTTACATTCGTTGGGAAGTTGAGAACTGACACACAATTGACTCCAATTACATTTAAAGTTCACTGTTACTTTGCAGTTAATGCTACTGCTTTCAAAGTGGCCTGAAATCTGCTTGTTACACTAATTCTAGCTCATCCCGCATTGCAAGAAACACCTGTAATGGTGTCTCTTGACACCGAAAGGTCTTTTCTAGTTGTTCTCTATCCTAATATCCTGCTTATTCCACTCCTTTGTGGTGGTGTCTCACAGGGTCTTGAGTAGTTTAGAAACAAGACTTAACATGTTTATTACTCTATTTCAAGGATGTCCTGCATTGAACGAAACCCATTCAGTCCTCTATCCTGAAACTGAGAAGTAATTCTCACTTCTTCTCTACCTATGCTGTTCATGTAAGGGACCACTTAGCTGTATTTAGAGAGCATCCTACGCAATTCTTTGTAGAAGAAAACCCTTATACACTATCTCCCTATTACAAATTATACTTTAGATCTAGTTTTCAATACATGACATTGTTTCCCAACCTGTTTTATGATGCTTATTGCTCTCTTTCCAGTATATTCTGCATTGTAGGAAACCCATTCTGCATTATATCGTGATGTTTAGAAGAAACACTAGTTCTGTAACTCATCTGTCCAATTTAGTCTTATTTTCTACACATTTCTTTTTTCTTGCTGTGTCTTATAAGAGGCTCTGCTCCTCTTCAAAGGGTCTTCTCTACATGATACAAATATCTTTCTACACTCTCAGGGAAGTTGATAACTGATACACAATTGTCTCTCAAATACATTTAAAGTTCACTGTTACCTTGCAGTTACATCTATTGCCTTCTAAAGTTGTTTAAATGTGCTTATTACTGTATTTCCAGCATTTCCCGCATTGGATGAAACACTTGTATTTCTGTCTGGACACTGACAGATCTTTTTCACTAGTTGTCTATCCTAATATCCTGCCTATTTCACTCATTTCTTGGTTGTTTCTCAGAAGGTTGAATTGTTTAAAGAACAGTCTCAATATGTTATTCTATTTCCTGGATTTCCCGCAATGTACAAACCTTTTTCTGAGCTATGTACTAAAATTGAGATGTAATTTTCACTTCTACTCTCACTATTCTATTCATGTAAGGGACTTGATAGCTTTATTCAGTGAGCGTCCTACAACCTTTTTTTGTAGTTGAGAACTCTTTTACACTTATCTCTTCATTAAAATTTATGCTTTATTTCTAGTGTTCAGGAAATACCATTGTTCCCATAACTGTTATAAGGTGATTATTGCTCTATTTCGGGGATGTCCCATGTTGTACAAATCCCTTTTATAATATATGCTGATGTTGAGGAGTAATTTACACTTGTTTTCTAACTATTCTGTCCCATATACTCTTATTTTCCACTCATTTCTTTTTTCTTGCCATGTCCTATAATTGTCTCTCCTCATCTTCTAAGGGTCTTCCCTACATGATAGAAATACCTTACTACACTCTTTTGGAAGTTGAGAACTGATACACAATTGTCTGCCAAATTCATTTAAAATTCACTGATAGTTTTCAGTTAATTATCGTGCTTTCAAAGAATGCTTAAATGTGCATATTACTCTATTTCAAGGATATCCCACATTGCAGGAAACACTTGTTATGCTGTTTCTTGATACTGACATATCTTTCCCACTAGTTCTCTGTCCTAATATCAGGCTTATTCCACTCATTTTTTATTTGTTTCTTGTAGGGTTGAGTGGTTTCAAGGAAAGTCTCAATGTGCTTATTGCTCTATTTCCAGGATTTTCTGCATTGTAGAAAACCCTTTCTGTCCTACATCCTGAAACTGAGAGGTAATTTTCATTTGTTTTATCACTATTCTCTTTATGTTAGGTATCTCCCAGAGTTATTCAAACACATCCTATACATTCCTTTGTAGTGGAGAACTCTTATATACTTATCTCCCTACTACAATTCATAGTTAAGTTCTACTGTTCAATAAATGCCATTTTTTTCCAAACTGTTCGATGGTGCTTATTGCTTTATTTGCAGGATAACCCCCATTGTACAAAACCCTTTCTATACTATATCCTGATGTTGAGAAGTAATTTACACTAGTTCTCTAATTATTCTGTCCAATGTAGTGTCCCGACCTGCGGGGTAAGTCAACAAGGACCCTAAATGGGGATTAGGGATGAAAGGGACAAGAGACACAAGGAATGGAGACAAGACAAAATTCTGATCAAATCTCATTTATTCAGGAGGAGTTCGGAATATTTATAGGAAGAAAGAGGAATGAGGAATTTAACGAAAATTCCTAGCCCTTAAGGTGAAACACCTGGCTTATGGGAAAGAGATAGAGTTTGGGGTAATAGAAACCTAGCCGGAGGTCAGTGCTAAGGTGGCTGGAGCATACTACAAAATGGCTGTCAAGCACAATAAGTTTCCCACAATGTACTGTTATTTTCCATTCATTTCCTGGTTCTTGCAGTGTCCTATAATTGGCTCTCCTCATCTTTTAAGGCAATTCTCCATATGATACGAATACCTTTCTACACTCTTTTGGAAGTTGACTACTGATAGACAATTGTCTCCCAACTTCATTTAAAGTTTATTGTTATTTTTCAGTTAATTCCAGTGCTTTCAAAGAGGGCTTAAGTGTACTTATTACTCTATTTCAACCATTTGCCACATCTCAGGAACACTTGTTATGCTGTATCGTAACAATGATAAGTCATTTGTACTAGTTCTCTATCCTAATATCCTGCTTATTCCACTCACTTACTGGTTGTTTCTCACAGGATTCAGTTGTTTTAAGAATAATCTCAATGTGCTTATTGCTGTATTTCCAGGATTTCCCGCATTGTAGGAAACCATTTCTGTCCTATATCCGAAAATTGAGAAATAATTTTTCCTTGTTCTCTAACTATACTGTTCCTAGATGGGACCTCTCAGCTTTATTCAAATAGCATCCTACACACTTCTTTGTAGTTGAGGACCCTTATACACTTATCTCCCTACTACAATTTATACTTTAGTTTTACTTTTCAGTAAATGCCATTGTTCCCCAAACTTGTCAAAGGTGCTTTTTGCTCTGTTTCCAGGATATCCCTCAATGTACCAAACCCTTTCTATACTATATCCTGATATTCAAAAGTAATTTACACTTGTTCTCTAACTATTCGGTCCAATTTACTGTTATTTTTCACTCATTTCCTGGTTGTTGCAGTGTTGTTGTTTTTTTGTTGTGCTACATATATACATATCTTCCCATTGCCTCCCCTCTCACAGGCATACTCCAACCTCCCAGTGTCCTGTTTTCATTGGCTATGCTTATATGCATGCATACAAGTTCTTTGGTTGATCTCTTATCTACCCCACCACGCCATCTTCCTTCTATAATTTGACCATCTATTTAATGCTTTACTTCCTCTGTATCTATAGTTTTGTTCATTAATTTATAATATTCTTTATTATCCACAAATGAGTGATATCATGTGGTGTTTCCCCTTCATTGACTAGCTTATTTCACTTAGCATAATGCTCTCTAGTTCCATCCAGGTTATTGCAAATGGTAAGAATTTCTTCTTTTTTTATTGCTGCAGAGAATTCCATTTTTTAGATGTACCATAGTTTTCTGATCCACTCATCTACTGTCAGGCATCTAGCCTTTTTCCAAATTGTAGCTATTGTAAAATCTACTGCCATGAACATAGGGGTGCATAAATCCTTTCTGATTGGTGTTTCTACTTTCTTAGGATATATTCCTAAGAGTGGAATTGCTGGGTCAAATGGGAGTTCCATTTTTATTTTTTGAATAAACTTCATACTGTTCTCCACAGTGGCTGCACCAGTCTGCATTCCCACCAACAGTGCACAAGGGTTCCTTTTTCTCTGCATCCTCACCAACACTTGTCCTTTGTTGATTCTGTTGATGATTGCCTTTTGGACAGGTGTGAGATGGTATTGCATTGTCATTTTGATTTGCATATCTGGGATAATTAGTGATTTTGAGCATGTTTTCATGTGTTTCATGCCATTCCTTCTGTCGTCTTTCAAAAAGCTCCTATTTAGGTCCATTGCCCATTTTTTATTAGATCATTTATCTTCCATTTATTAAGTTGTATAAGTTGGCTGTAGATGTCAGAGATTAAACCTTTATCAGTGATAAAATTTGCAAATATGTTCTCCCATACAGTGGTCTTTCTTGTTTTTTTTTTAATGGCTTCTTTTGCTGTGAAAAAGCTTTATATTTTGATGTAGTGCCATTTGTTTATTTTTTCTGTAGCTTCCATTGCTCTTGGAGCAGTATCAGTGAAGAAGTTGTTTTGGCATATGTCTGAGATTGTGCTGCCAGTGAATTCCTCTAGTATTTTTATGGTTTCCCGTCTAATGTTTAAGTCCTGTATCCATTTGGAGTTTATTTTTTGGTGTAACTTGGTGGTTCAGTTTCAATTTTTTGCAAGTATCTTTCAAATTTTCCCAACACCATTTCTTGAAGAGGCTATCTTGGTTCCATTGTATGTTCATGTCTCCTTTGTCAAATATTAATTGAGCATAGTTTTTTAGGTGGATATCTGGATTCTCTATTCTATTCCATTGGTCTTTATGTCTGTTCTTGTGCCAGTACCAGGCTGTTTTGAGAACAGTTGCTTTGTAATATAGCTTGAAATCTGGTATTGAGATTCCACCTACTTTATTCTTATTTCTCAGGAATGCTCTGGCTATTCAAGGTCTTTTTTTGTTAGATGAATGTTTAAAGAGTTCTTTGTAGGTCTGTGAAATACATCGTATTTTAATGGTGAGTGCATTGAATCTATAGATTGCTTTGGGTAGTTTGGACATTTTAATGATGTTGATTCTCCTAATTCATGAGCATGACATGCTCTTCCATCTTTTCACGCCTTCCTCTCTCTCTTTTTTCAGTGTCCTGTGGTTTTCTGCATATCGGTCTTTTACCTTAGTTAGGTTTATTCCTAGATATCTTAACTTTGTTGGTGCGAAGGTAAACGGAATTGCTCTTTTCGTCTCTCTGTAAGTTCACTATCAGTGTATAGAAATGCCACAGATTTCTTGGCATCAATTTTGTATCCTGCTACATTGCCGAATTCTTTTATTAAGTCGATTAGTTTTTGGATGGAGTCCTTCGGGTTTTTTATGTACAGTATCATGTCATATGCAAATAAGGACAGTTTTACTCCTTCTTTTCCAAATTGAATGCCTTTTATTTCTTCTTGTTGTTTCATTGCAATGGCTAATACTTCTAGTACTATGTCGAACAGCAGAGGTGAGAGTGGGCATTCCTGTCTTGTTCCTGTTCTTAGGGGAAATGGTTTTAGCTGTTTCTTATTGAGTATGATATTAGCTGTTGCGTTATCATATATGGCTTTAATGATGTTGAGGTACAATCCTTCTATTCTCAACTTGCTGAGAGTTTTTATCAAGAAAGGGTGTTGGATATTCTCAAATGCTTTCTCATCAATTGATATGACTATGTGATTTTAATCTCTCAATTTCTTTATGTGATGTATCACATTTATTCATTTGCAGATATTGTACCATCCCTGCATTCCTGGGATGGATTCTACTTGGTTATGGTGTATCATCTTTCTCATGTACTGCTGGATCCCATTTGCTAGAATTTTTTGAGGATTTTGCTATCTATGTTCATGAGAGATATTGGCCTATAATTCTCTTTTCTTGTGTTTTCTTTATCTGGTTTTCGTATTAGGGTGATGCTGAATTCATAGAAGGTGTTTGGAAGTGTTCCTTCTTCTTGAATGTTTTTGAATAGTCTGAGGAGGATAGGTTTTATTTCTTCCTTAAATGTTTGGCAAAACTGTCCTGTGTAGCTATCTGGTCCCGGGCTTTTATTTGCTGGAAGCTTTTTGATGACTGCTTCAATTCTTCCAAAGTAATTGGACTATTAAGATGTTTAGATTCTTCCTGATTGAGTTTTGGAAGGTTATATTTTTCCAGGAATATGTCCATTTCTTGCAGGTTCTCAATTTATTGGAATAGAGTTGTTCATAGTATTTTTTAACAATCCTTTGTATTTTGGTGGGGTCTGTTGTTTTTGTTTATTTGGGTCTTCTCTCTTTGCTTCTTGGTGAGCCTGACTAGAGGTCCATCAATCTTGTTTATCCTTTCAAAGTCCAGCTCTTGGTTTAGTTGATCTTTTGAATTGTTTCTTTAGTCTCCATGCTGTTTATCTCCACTCTAATCTTTACAATTTCCTTCCTTCTGGTAACACTGTGCTTTTCTTGTTTCTCTCTTTCTAGCTATTTGAGTTGTAGTGTTAGGAAATTTATTACCATTGTTTCCTGTTTTTTTGCAGTAGGCATGTAGGGATATAAATTTCCCTCTCAAGAATATTTTTCACTGTGTCCCATAAATTTTGTATTGTTGTGTTGTCATTGTCATTTGTTGCCATGATGTTTTTTATTTCTTCCTTGATCTCTCTGGTTACCCAGTTGTTGTTTAATAGCATGCTGTATCGTCTCCATTTGTTTGATTTCTTTCTATTGTTTTTATTATAGTTGATTTCCAGTTTTATGCCACTGTGGTCTGAGAAAATGCTTGATATGATTTCTATCTTCTTGAATTTGAAGAGACTTTTCTTATGACCCAACATATGATCTCTCTTTGAAAATGACCCATGTGCACTGGAGAAGAATGTATATTCTGTGGCTTTGGGGTGAAATGTTCTGAAGATGTCAATTAATTCTATCTGGTCTAGTGAGTCATTGAGGATTGATGTTTCTTTACTGATTTTTTGTTTAGAGGATTTGTCCAATGGTGACAGTGGGGTATTAAAGTCTCATACTATGATTATATTGCTCTCAAACTCTCCCTTAAATTTCTCCAGCAGTATTTTTTATGTATTTAGGTGCTCCTATATTGGGTGCGTATATGTTTACCAGAGTTATTTCTTCTTGTCATTTATTGCCATGATGTTTTTTATTTCTTCCTTGATTGTTCCCTTTAGTATTATGAAGTGGCCTTCTTTATCTCTTGTTACGTCCTTCACTTTGAGATCTAATTTGTCAGATATGAGTATTGCAGCCTCAGCTTTTTTTTCCATTTGCCAAAAATATCATCTTCCATCCCTTTACCTTCAATCTGTAAGCATCTTTTTTTCTGAGGTGGGTTTCTTGTAGACAGCAGGTATATGAATCATGTTTTCTTATCCAATCGGTCATCTTTGTCTTTTGATTGGAACATTTAAGCTGTTTACATTTAAAGTTATTATTGATATGTGCCTATCTGTTGCCATTTTTAGTCTTTACCCCCAAGTTCCTTTTTTGCTTCCTATTTCTTCTTTTACAGCAGACCATTTAATATTTGCTAAATTGCTGGTTTGGTCCTTTTTTGTCTGTGAAGCTTCTGATTTCCCCTTCACTTTTGATTGAAAGCCTTGCTGGGTACAGTATTCTTGGATTCAGAGCCTTCCTTTGTATGACTTTGTATATTTCATTCCATTGCCTTCTGGCCTGATGAGTTTCTGTTGAGAAATCAGTAGCTAATCTTATGGGGGTTCTTTGTAGGTAACTTTCTTTTTCTCTCTGGCTGCTTTTAAGATGCTTACCTTGTCGTCGGTGTTTGCCAATTCAATTATAATGTGCCTTGGTATTGGTTTGTTGGGGTTCATTTTGCTTGGGACTCTGTGAGCTTCTTGGAATTTTGTGGGGTTTTTCTTTCCTATATTGGGGAAATTTTCTGTCATTATTTCTTCAAACACGTTCTCTAATCCTTGTTCAGTTTACACTCTTTCTGGAACCCCGATTATGTGGATGTTGTTTTGTTTTGTGTTATCCCTAACTTCCCTTAGGCTCTCCTCTTGCTTTTTAATTTTTTTTTCTAGAAGCTGATGTATGTGGGTATTTTTTCCTTCCATGTCTTCTAGCTCACTGATGTTGTCCTCTGCTTCTTCTAGTCTACTTTTGATGCTTTCTATTGAGTTCTTTATAGCAGTGATGTCATTTTTCATTTCTTCTTGATTATTCTGCATTTCTGCTAGGTTCTTCTGCATTTCTTCTTGCTTCTTTTGAATTTCTTCTTGCTTCTTCTTCATTTCCTCTTGGCTCTTACATTGTCAACTTTGTCTTCCATTCTGTACATCCTTCTTATGATCATTTCTCTGAACTCTTTCTCTGGCAGGTTTATTTCTGCTTCCATTTTGTTTACTTCCTTTTCTGGTGAAACCTGCCTTTCTGCTTATGTGGGCTGTTTCTTTTTCTGCCCATGGTCTTTCTTCTCCAGGTGTCTGGTTATGCAGTTCTCTCTCCTACATTGATTGAAAGGCACAAACTACAACACGATCAGGTACAGCACACAGGCACTGAGTAAAAATGTATTCAGGATGTTAATAATCACAAATAAGTTGATCACCAATGAAAGACAAATTAGCGATAAGTAGAGAAAGAAGAAGGGGAAAATGAGGAAAAAAGAAAAGAAAGAAATGCCAGAATCAAATTAGGAGAGGGAGAAAAAATATAAATAAATAAATGAACAAAAACAATAAAATAAAATAAAAAAATAATAAGGAGAAGAAGAAGAAGAAAAGAGAAAGATAAAAAAGAGAGAACAGAAAGAGGATAAGAGAGAAAAGGGGAACAAAATATAGATGTCAGGAGAAAACATCAATAGAACAGTCACTAATCCCAACAAATGCCGGCAACTAGTACCTGGAGATTAATATAAACTACAAATAACAACTAGTATCGAGGGAGGCGAGGGAACAGAGAGGTAAAAAACAAACCAAAACAAAGCAAACAGAAAGCAAAATAAAACAAGTAGAATAAGCTAAAACAATCTCACCAAAAAAGTACAAAAAATCAATATAATCATTGTTCAGGCAAAGAGCAACAAAAGGTCATAGAGAAAAACAACTTTTTGGATAGTGAAGTCAAGAAGAGAGTGGTTTGTATGGGCTTGGAGTAGGGGATTTGAAATTAGATATATAAGTGGGGTGAAATTTTAACCAGGTAAAGAGAAAGAATGGGGAGAATCTAAAGTATTAAAAGGGAAAGAGAAAACAAGACAATAAAATGGGGAAAGTTAGGAGGAAAGTGTTGGTATAAATGTAGAGTTAAGGTAGAGTAAAATTATGCTAAAGGAAAGATGAAAATAGCATGTAGAACTCTAATCCCAAAGTAAAATAAAGGGAAAACAAAATGACACTTGTTTTTTTTCCAAAATGGTAAAATAATATTAGTACTAATACTAGTTGAAAACAAAAATGTAATAATTTAAAAGGTGAAATCAATTGAGGAGGAAAGAAAAAAATTGTTTTTTATCTATATAGACATATGTTTTACTTATCACACTGTAATATAGGTGAATGTTTTACATTTAAGATATGCAGAACTGTGACCCAAAATGGTCATTCCCTTTGTCTTACCATTAACTCACAATATATAAAAATTCCAAATTTTCCTGCTACCCTGCAAGGGCATACAATGGTTATCCTTTTCTAATAGTAACCCCAGAAATGCATATAATGTTAAATTGCTCTTGTTTTAACTCCATCTACAGAGGAATATTATATGGTAAATATTTTTATACATTTCTTTGTACTGTATTTATCTGCTTTGTTAAAATGTCTGCTGACAATATTTTTCAAATTGTTTAAATAAACTTACTATTTTAACTGAAGGAGGTCTGTGCAGCATTTTAGACACCTGCTTAAATTGACCTCATTCCTTAGTGACTCAAGTGACTCCTTGGCCATATGGAACCATCGGTTTTGAATCCTGAAGGAAAATTGTTTTACTCATTTTTATTGCTACGTATCACTGAGGCAAAATTATACTATATACTTATACATTTAATATGCATTGTTAAAGTTCAGATCCATTATTATTTAAGTCAGCATTTATTAATATATTAAGTGAAGTGTAGGTTTGTAGTATTTGTCAATTCCCCTGGCATAAATACGCTCCCCATGATCCGTTTTAAACTGCCAAAGATATAGCAGTTAATATGCACATGATAAGATATTTCAGTAGCACATCATTATATTTTATTTCCAACACATTGATTCAATTGCAAAAATATATGTTCCAGAATTTTCATAATAACACAGTAAAACCTTTATCAACCCTGAAGGTTTAAACATTTCTTAAAGTTCCATTTAAATAGAATTCATTTTTTTTAATTTTTAAAGTAACAAAAAATGGAATTCTTCATACGGTAAGATAATTTACAATTTTTTATATTTCTATTTACATCATGAGAATTTCTATACATTAATTGCCCTAATCAAGCCAAGAGGCCCCTATTTTAAAAAATTATTGCATTCCAAATCTGCACACCAAAAGGGGTATGAGACATAATCATATACCAAATCAAAGGGCAGGGTTTGACTTTCAAAAGTCACAATCTAGTTATCGCCCAGGAAGGTTCACATTATTTCTATGCTAATATTAACAATGCTCTAGAGAAGTGACAAACAATCATGTTCAAGGACAAATATTTTTTGCATATTTTTTCTTTTCAACATCTTTATTGGTGCAGATATTTGCATGAAAACAGGATAACTGGCCCTGGGGGCTTAATCCGTTACTATTGCTTATTTTTCATCCCTGTTATCCTCTCCATTAATGTAGAAAAGAGGATTGAGACGTTGAAATACCATAGTAGGGCATCAAGAAAATGTCAACCTCTAGAGTAGGTGAATAACACTAATCTAGCCCTAACTGATAGGCCAGGTTCTGTAGGCCTCATACCTTCTCCATCAAGTTAGATGTGGTGAGGCTCCCCAGTTCATCCAACATGTTGAAGTCATTGTGTTCTATTTCAGCCATCCATTTGGGTGGCAAGTTAATAATAGGACTTTTGAAAGAAGCTGCAAATTCAGCAACACATGGTAATTGTTCTGGCCAAAGATTTGGTGAGGCATGATCAAGTTTTTCAAAACTTAATAAAGATGCTTCCAGATCCTTATCCTTCATGGGAGATGCCATATTCCAACCCATGTCCTCAATACAATTCATTTAAATAATACATTCAAAAAGTATTTTTATTGATTTCTGGGAATAAGGGACAGCAAGAGAGCGATAGAAACATCAATGATGACAGAAAATCACTGAATGGCTTCTTCCTGTACCTCCCCTTTCCCTGCAATTCATGTATGTGCCCTACCATGAACTGCATCATGACTTCCTGGTTCATAGGTTGATGGTCAACCACTGAGCAAAACCATCTGGTCAATAGTATCTAAGAAAAAATTTAATATCTGTATGTTTTGTTGTTGATAGTATTAGTGATGTCTCCCATTTATCCACTTAGATATATTCTTTGGTGGATCTATTCCAAAACTCCCTTTTCATTTCCCTCAGATATCTGTCAGTATATACCAGTTAAGCAGAACTCTAGTCTCATCTCTTCCTCCAACACCACTTGTGAGGCATTAACAGCATCCTCACTGTTCCTCTGAACTGCTCCCTCTGAAATATTCTCCTACATGGACTTACACATGTGTTATGAGGTGCACATGCATACTGATGTAGTACTCCAACCCCTGCTACTGGTTTATTGAATTTTACCTGGAATAAGACATAGCCAACCTTCTGCACAGCTTTCCCCAGTCACCATCAGACTAGCCCTGAGAAGACCATATCTACACAAGGAAAGTCACAGGTCAGGGATTCTAAGACAGCCCAGCAACACAGGAGACCCATCTGTATAAGCAGTGTTTCTTAGTGTTCAAAGATATTCTGCAACTGACTGAGTCACAAGCAGCAGACTTTGAGCAGAAAGGCTTCTTTAGTGATGCATATGTGAGAAACATCTGTTTCAGTGCAAAACCTCACCAGCAACAGAGTGAAGCCAGTGGAAAGAAGCCCTGGAAAGAAGCTGTGGACAGGGCCTCATTTGTGACCAGGTTCAGCTTCTACTTATCAGTGCTGCATTCATGCAATAGGGAGGTTGGGGAAGACTTCCCAGACATCTCAAACCTTCTCCAGTACCAGGCCTCTTTCAACACTGAGGAGTCACACGTTGGCAGGGAGATTTCACAGGAATATCTTGGAAGAGAAATGCCTCAGTATACTTGTAAATGAAAAATTTGGCACTCACAACCATAAAGTTGTTCAGCATCAGAGTGCCTGCCCTGGAGCAGTGAAATATAAGTGTGATAAATGTGGGAAAATTTTTAGAGAAAGCTTTAACCTCCTTCTACCTGGAAGAATTCTTACTAGGGAAAAGCCCAATGAGGGTAGTGGTTTTGGGAAATTCTTTGGACAATGATCCGACCTCATTTCATACCACAGAGTTCACACTGGGGAAAAGACATATGAGTGTAGTGATTGTGGAAAGTCTCTCAGACAAAGCTCTCATCTCACTGAAGGGCACAGTTTTCACACTGGAGAAAAACCCCGTATGTGTGCTGATTGTGGGAAATATTTTAAAAGAAATAACAAACTCCTTAACCACAAAAGTGTTCATACTGGAGAAAAACCGTAAGAGTGTACTGATTGTGGGCAGTCCTTCAGGAGAAACTGTGACTTCTAACACAGGAGAATTCACTATGGTCTAAAACCTTTTTAATGTAGTGATTGTGGGAAATTATTTAGATGAAAGTTTATCCTCATTCGACACCACAAAGTTCATACTACAGAACAGCCCTTTGAGTGTACTGATTGTGGACCTGGGCAATGCAAATCACAAAAGAGGCTTGGAGGCAGGGTAGTGACTGCTGTTAATATAAAAGAACTTGGCAGCAGGAATGCCTGTGTTCCAGTAACCTTCCCAGTCAACTCCCTTGACATGTGGTCTTCACATCCACCACAGTGGGGAAGCCCAGGCAGCAGAAATTTACCCAGGGTCACACTCAGAAGTTGGTTTTGAGTTTTCTGACAATGACATCTGACCTAAGTCCTTTTTCTAAAGTTCACTCCAATGAATCTTGGGTTTGGGGGCCGCTCCTAGACAAAATCTTAGTGGAGGAGGAGAAAGCAACCTATCCTGACTGGCTTCCACTGTCACTTCCTACCAATCCCCACTCCTCTCCTTTGTCCATGAGCAGCCCCAAAGGAGGCTGGCACCATGGGGTCATCTTCTTGGGGCCCATCCAGTAGGTCAGGTTCTGCTACTGACACCCTAATGTTGGCTGCAGCCAGTGGTATGCTTTGACCAATGAAATAAGGTGGGAGTCAAGCCTGTCACCTCTAACAGAGAGTCTGATATCGGTTAGATGGGCAGTCTTATCTGTCCATCTCTGATAACTCCCAGCAGGAAGCAACATGTTGGCTGTTTCTTTATCCTGATTCCAGGAGAATCAGAGTGTTCATGTGGTATAAACAAGAAATATACCTTCTTTATTCTCAGCCACTAAAGCTTTGGTGCTGCTTATAAGCCACAATAACATCTAGTCCAGTGGTTCTCAACCTGTGGGTCGTGACCCCTTTGGGGGTCAAACGACCCTTTCACAGGGGTCACCTAAGAACATCGGAAAATGCTGATATTTACATCACGATGCATAACAGTAGCGAAATTTAATGGTTGGGGGTCACCACCACATGAGGAACTGTATACAGGGGTCTCAGCCTTAGGAAGGTTGAGAACCACTGATCTAGTCCCTTCTAATGGGAATACATCCCCTATTCTATGCTGTAAGAGACAGCATAGCCTAATATTAGAAGCCAGCGCTCTGTTGTTGGAGACACCAGGCTGGAGTGTCTCAGTTTGTTGGGTGTAGTCCCAGGCACAAAGAGATTGCTAGCTCCATTCTTATTTGAGTGCACCTGCTTTGATTATGGGCTGCATACCATTAGGGGTCATGTAGGAGGCAGCCATTCTCTTCTTCTCTCTGTAAAAGTCAATTAAAATGTATTTACATATGTTTATGCATTTAGATTTGTAGTCTTCAGAAATAATTGAAATAATACTTTTCACCCGAGGGAGCATTCTAAGCATCACGAAATCTGAAATAATGTTTGCAAACAAGAGTTTAGTTTTGGAGATAGCCCTCCCCAGAAACCTGTGCCCAGCCCTAAAACCTAAAGTTGTCAGTTCCCAGTGTCACTTGAACGCCCCAGAACAATATTCTCAATGGTCAATGAGTGACTGGGATCCTAGTGCCCCATGCCAGGCTAGATTGTTACATTACCCAAAGGGCCATGTGCTAAGGATGGTGTGGTTTAGCTAATGAAAGCCCAGAAGAGGCGCATTATCCCTTTGCTCATTGGATGGAGCTTGACTTCCAGGATTTCTCTTGGTGGTGAATTTGACTTTTGCAGTTTGTTCACAGAATCAGAGGCACCAGTGCTTGGTCCCGAGGCCTCAGAGGCAGTGTCCCCACAGTGCAGTGTATGTCTGAGGCTGGCTGAGTCACAACAGGCTGAGATTGAGTCCCCCATGCCTCCCAAACTACTTTTTCCTTCCAGAGTCCAAATGGCCTCACTTCATTTATCCTGCAGCCTTAGGTGTAGGTGCCTGTCCTGTCCTGCAGCCCAGGTCTCAGTTCCAGAACAGTGAGTTGCTTGACGGTGCCACCTGGTGTAACAGGGTGGGAAAGAGTGACTGGCTGAAAAGCCACCTTGTAAGGCTGTGGTGTTCTGACTGAGGAGGAATGATTGGGGAAACGTTGGCCTGTTTTATGCCTAGAGGCAATCAAGAAGATGAAGCAAACTTTTGTGTAAGGAGTTTTACTTCATTTTCAGGAAGCTGCGAACTTCATTTTCGGAATGGCTGTGAACCAAAGTTGGACAAAGTGTGAGTTAGGCTTCTAACCTTTTCTAAAAACTGCTCAGAGGAAGAACAGATTAGAAGCGAGATGAGAGCAGTGAGAGAAAGGAAGGAGAATTTCTGTAAAAGCCCCGAGATCATGCAGGCATCACCCAGCCCTGAAGCTGGCCCAGGCCCCTGAGCAGCCTGAGCCCATGGGTCCTGGCGATGGATGCAGGCTCTCAAAAGACCTTTATTTTTTTTTTTTCAGTTTTGTGCAGATGGTGAATTGCTTAGCAGACTGGGTTGTAGAGATTATTTCAGTGCCTCACCTCTGAGATTGTGGTTACCTAGGACTGCATAACCACTCTTCTACAACTTGGATCTGGGGACCTTGTTAAGACATCAAATCCAGAATTCTACATCCAGGTCTAGTGTCATATGAATGGTTTCTGTTTTTGGCAAGCAGTGGAATGGGATGTGAGAGGTTTCTGCAGGCACAGGGACCTATATGGCTAAAGGCTTGGAGTGTAGACTAAGCTTTTCAAGAACCACACAGAGTCTTTCTTTAAAAATTAACAACTGGTAACAATGGGGCAGGAATCAGGTCTAGAGAAGCTTTGTGACATCTTGGATGTGTCTTCTGCAGGATATGGGAACAATGGGAGGTTTGGTGCAGTAGGGGCAAGTCATGTGTCTGAGGCCTCATTGGACCCTCCATGGATGCAGCATGATGAATAATATAGATTGGATAGGGACAGGAAAAAAATTAAGATGGAAGCCGCTGTGATAGTCTCGGTGATGGTTGCTGTGGTGGCGATGTAAGCTTTGGATTCCGGACTGGTGTTTCATGTGTGGCCATTTAGGTTACCTAATAAGGAGGTTGAGAGAGAGGTAAGACACATGGAAGATGTGAAGGTTTGCATTTGGCAGATGGACGCACAGAAGAACCATCAGCTGAGATGAAGATATTCACATTAGGAAGTATAATGTCATTTGGGGATACCACTATTTCTATATTTTACCTGTTAGGGTTTCTGATATTTCAGGAAGCAGTTCATGAGCATCTGGAACTCTGAGGAGCAGTTCAGAAAAAAAAAACTTCTCTAAAATATTGTTGGGGATTTAGGGACCAGGGTGGGGTTGTAGATCATTTTCCTTCTTTTTAATTGGAGAGAAAAGAGTGAGTAAAACAAGGTGAGACTTCAGCTGCTGCATATTTACCTGTTAAAGGCACACCTGGATTTTAATTGAGCCTTAGTCTTGGGGGGTTCTCATCAGTCTGTTTGATTTGCTGAGAGGCATGAGTGGGCATCTCATTGGGCGTGGATAGAGGGCCTTAGGTTATGGGACTTGAGTGCTGAAGGCTATGACTGGTGAATGGAGGTCAGGTGCAGCTCCAGTGGAGGTGGCTTCTGGATATCTGAGATCTGATGTGGTTCTCAGTAATTGAGGTTGAAGGAAAACGCAATCAGGGAGGGAGGCCACCATAACAGAACTCAAGGCTGGTTCCATGAGTGTGGACTCTCAGAGTTGGCATATATCTTAGTCTTATTTGAATTTTCCAAGCAGACACTAAACAACACATGCTGAGTAATGAGTAGAAAGTCAAGAAGATCACCTTGGGAGCTGTGACTGTGGGAGTGCAGGTGTGAGATGGGTATGTGAGAAAGAGTGATGTGCCATTGGAGTAGACATATGCCTTCATAGTTAAAGGGCCCTGACATTGACATAAGAGGAAATGGAGTTTGAGTCCATTTCTTGTTATGTCTGGAAGTATGATATGGTGAATGTCAGATTCATTCCTAAAAAGAGGGTGTGTTCTGGTAGTACATTCCTGGTCCAAAGCTTCAGTGAAGTTTCTGTGCACACCTACCTTTTGTTGTTGAGGGTTGTTACAGTGATCAATAGGAATGAGATTGCATACATCAATGTCATCTGGGCTTGAAAATCTCTACTGAAGTGGTGAAGGGAAAAGCATAAAAGAGAATAACATTACAGAGTTGGTGGGTTAGAATTTTGTAAAAGCAGATGATTAGAAAATAAACTGTGGAGAAATCCAAGATGGTGGCATAGGTAAACACCTATACTGCTGCCTCGCACAACAATTTCAAAACTACAACTAAAAGACAGAACGGACATCATCCAGAACCACAGGAAAGCTGGCTGAATGGAAATTCTACAACTAGAGGGAAAGAGAGGGGCTCACAGAGACCCAGAGGAGCTGCAAAAAGCTGAGGTACGGAGACGCACGCTGAGAGAGCGGGTGCCGGAGTACCTGGCTGGCTTTCTCTGGCAGGAGGGAAACGGAGACTCCCAACGACACTGAACCCCTTATCTTACGACACTAAACCCCAGATCCAGCCGAAGCTCATACGGGGGGAGTTTGGACTGTGAAAAGGGAGAAGTGCACGGAAATTTAGGGGATTTGCAAAGGATTGGAAGTCTGGTCACGCACGGCACCACGCGGAGGACGGATTGCTGATTGTGCCGCTGGCTTTTGCGAGTGGGCGGGAGACAGACCCTCCCAACTGTGCCACTTCTGAGTCCACTGGGCCCCTGTTTTGGGCGAAACCCTGGGGACCTAGACTTGTGTGGTCCTGGTTCGCAGGGGAGCGGGAAAGGCAGCGCACAAGGACCGCTCCAGCCATTACCCAGTCACATGAGACTCAGGGGCCGTGGAGGGCGGGGCCCACTGGAAGGCAAGGCGGTCTCTTAAGCCCTGAGACTCCACCCATCCCAAGCTCAGCAGAGGCTTCTTCGGCTGAATCCAGCACAGAAGTTTCCCTGGCACAGTGAAAATGCCGAGACAAGGGAAGGGATTACAAGCAAAAGAAATGGAGGAAAAAAAACGACTGGATATAGAGTTCAAAACCACGCTTATAAGGTTTTTCAAGAATATGCTAGAAAAGATGGATAAATTTAGTGAGACCCAAGAGAAGATGATAAATACACTGACTGAAATAAAAACTATTATGCAGAGTACTAACAGCAGACTAGAGAAAGGCAAGGGATGAAGTCAAAAATTTGAAATATAAAGAAGCAGAAAACATTCAACTGGAAAAGCAAGAAGAGAAAAGAATCCAAAAATGTGAAGATAATGTAAGGAGCCTCTGGGACAGCTTCAAGCGTACCAACATCAGAATTGTGGGGGTGCCAGAAGAAGAGAGAGAGCAAGATACTGAAAACCTGTTTAAAGAAATAATGACTGAAAACTTCCCACATCTGGTAAAAGAAATAGACTTACAAGTCCAGGAAGCACACAGAACCCCAAAGAAAAGGAA